>CM053792.1:229195363-229347863 GCA_028749045.1 Cupressus sempervirens | reverse complement strand
TGTCTATGATAAAGCCTGTGTATGAAAGATTTTGCTTGAGGGCAAGCAAATTCGAGAGGGGAGGACTGTGATGTCCCCACTCTAGCATATAATAAATAAGTACTACATATATAAAGTAATATTAATAATAATATAAAATAATAATATTTTATTAAGTAATACTATATTATAATATCATATATCATATTATAATAATAATAATCTAATATAATAAATCATAATATTATGATTAAGATATATTTTAATATAAAAATACGATATTAAAAAATGTATTACAATATATATATACTTGATATATTAAAATAATATTCTTTATGACATTACTATAACTAATCTTATTAATTAATATAAGTATATTATTATTAATATAATAAAATATGTATAGTTGATATAACATAATTATTAATATAGCATATCCTGTGATATTAATTAATACAATTAAGGTTATTAATATAAATATATAATTAATATAATTAACATTATTATTATTTAATTAATATTACGAAAGGACATGACCCTTTCAATTAATATATATATGGATTTATAACCATGGTAAGGTGAGATGGAAAAAAGGAGAATGAAATCTATACAAATCAGAGAAAATGTAATGCAAAGGATACAAATAAGAGATCAAATCAAAAATAAACAATGGACCCCCAAATTGGGTTCATTACAAAACTATGCCATCTTTTGCTAATATTATACATAGTATGTAGTATTTCATATAATTATCAGAGTGTGTGTTCTTATATTTGAATTTAATTTGACAAATGTTTATTTGCAAACATGTTTTGTGCTATAACTAGTTTGTTAATGAAGACTAAAAGATGATTGGAGGAATTCAAAAGCTAAGCGTCAATAGCATTTAAGGAGAAGAGAATGCCAAGAAGCAACCATAGTGGAGGAAGTTGTAATAGTTCCAGAAGACACGGCAGTGAGTAAGGAGGAACTATGAAGACTTATTACCTTCTCTTCATTTACTCTATGGCAAGTAGATGTTTAGACTTTATTATTCCTGCCTTAAGCCATTATTCCTTCTTCTCGCCTTCAATTGTTATCTTCCTATTTTCTCTCTTGCAGATTTTAAGCTAGGTCATTTACTTTTTTGTTATGGAATAAATGGTGATTTCCTATATATATAGGAATCAACCCAAGTGTGTTAAGTTTTAGAACCAGTTAGAAGAAATAGTTTCTAAGAATAGACTGTTAACTTTTACAGTTGTGTTTTTACAGTTCTGTGTTATGTAATAAATTTCTAAATTGAATGAAATAGTTTTCGGCTTTTATCTTGTGTTAGTAGTTTAGAGAAGCAAACTGAGGGAGCCCACTTGGAAGGTGGATTAGATTAGGATAGAATAGATTTATTTCTAAGCAAATTCATAGTATCTTAGTTAGAAGTTGTGAGTTCTTGTAGCATCGCACTTTGTGAATGTTCCTACAGCATATGTGAGAACAGTTTTAGTGGATGAGCCAAGTTGGAATATTTTCTATCTTTTTATTTTATTTATAGTATTCATAGAGTTAAGTGCATCATTTTTTTGCAATAATAGTGTAAGTTCTTTTCCTTGCATTTTTACTTTCCTACAACATAAGCTTAGTGACTCATTAAGAGACCTAGTGCACATATTGTGCTGACCATTTCAAGTATATGTCCCTGGGTTGATAAGATTAAATGCACCTCATAGTGGGAGAAATAGTCCTTAGTTTGAATAAATTATTCCTAAGCAAGGCCTAGTGCATGACTATGATACATCTATTGTGAGGCAGGTCATTTTTGGTGCCGTTGTCGAGGATGGTATCAAGCTAGGCCCATTTTTGAGACATAGTTCCTAGATAAAGTTTTTTTTAGAAATCTCTAGTTTGAAGTTTTTTTCACCAATGTGAAAGGTTTAATTGCATGCATTGAAGAGGAAGACGATGAGATGAATATGGCAGATTTCTTCCATGAGGATCTGTTAATTTGAATGAAGAAGTTGAAGAAGAAGAGGTTGAGCTACCTTTTGAAGATGCAAGCCCTATTTTTCCTATAGTATCATCATCAAGAGCTAAACCAATAGATATATTTGGTCTTCAACCCTTCACTGAAGTATTGGCTAGTTTTCTTGATAACAGTGCTCAGAATCCACAAGTTGTTAATCATCCAGTGCCCAATGTCTCTTTTTAGTAGCAACCTCATAATTTGATACCTCTAATCATGGCACAACCTAATTTTCCATTTCCTCTTCCAAGTCTTGTAACCAATTCTAATCTTAAGAACATACCTCTCACTGCTCTTCCAGAGTTCTATGGCCTTGCAACTGAAGACCCTGATACTTTCTTATTAGAATTTGATATCCTTTGTTGTAGTTTTGACTACAACACTGATGCCCATAAGCTTAAGTTGTTTCCAGCAACATTGAAAGAATCAACTCTACGATGGTTCATGGCTTAGGAGCCAATGTAGCAGAAAGCAGGGATGAAATGCAAGCTCTATTTCTAGATAAATATAAAGAATATTGTAAAGCATCTAGTTCAAGAGGGGTTGATATCTTTAGGATATCATAGAAGGAGGAAGAAACATTGGAAGACTATGTTTTACATTTCTTATACACACTACAAAAGAACTCTCAGCATACATTGTCTGAAGATTCACAAAAGCTAGTCTTTCTGAGAGGTGTGAATGACAACTTTCTAGAAGCATTGGACCTGATGGCTAGTGGTGATGTATATCAAGCTTCTTGGGATGATCTCAAGAAGATCTTTCAGAACTATTCAAGGTCAACCATGAAGAAAGGCTGAGGACTTCGTTCCACAATCACTAAAGGAATCACTCAAGGCATTTCAAAGCTTGAGATATCTAACCTATTGTCAGATTTCAAACAAGATATCATCAACGATGTTGTTACACATCTAGATACAATGATTGCAAAGAAGAAACAAGCAGAAGTTGAATTACAACTAGTTGAGTATTGTCCTCATTGTCGAAAGCAAAAGAAGGATTGCCAATGTAAACTAGTCGCAAGCATGGAGAACCAGCATCTTCTAACTAAGTACATCAAGATAGATGGAGATGATGAGAAATTATTCTTTGTGGCTCAACATTGGCCATGGGCCCAACATCAAGGTATGCCTTAGGACCCCTTGCAAAGTTCAAATTTATATGGTAATCAATGGCAAAATCGTAATTTCCAAGGTCCTCCACAAAATCAATCCAATTGGAACAATGTTGGGTAAAATAACCCATAACAATCCCAACCACCCTAGCCTAATCAAAAAAGTAACCAAGGGCCATAGAACCAATAGAACTACTAGAAAAACTAGCAAAGCCAATAGTAACCACCCCAAGGGAATTGGCAGTCTACAAACCAATGGAAGCAATGTCAACAATGGCCTACCCAAAATACTAGTGCTCCATAATTACCCCCTCCAGTTCAACAACCTACTTTGATGCCACCACCTACAAATCCTGGACTTCAAAAGAAAACAAAATTACTAGCACAACCTTAGCCAAATCTGAATAGCCAACAACCATAGCAGCCCATGTATAGTGTTGATGCTCAGTAGTATCCTGCTTACACCTTAAATTTTGTTGATATACATCTAAGATCTAGTACAACTTTACTAGCACCTAAATTGCATCCTATAACTGAAATACTAGATTCTTCTACAGCATCAAAACCTTCAGTTGTTGAACCTATTGACTCACCTAATGTCACTATGTCAACCCCAGCTCAACTAGTAGTAGAACCTCCTTTTCCAAAAAAACTAATACAAAGAAACCTAAAAAAACTAAGGAATAGCCTTTTGACATTGTTGATCAGTTGAAAAATATATGCATCCAAATGCCACTGCTTCAAACTATTAAGGACATTCCAATCTATGGAAAAGCTATTAGGGAAGCTTGCTTGAAGAAACCTAGAAGGAAGAAGAAGGACCCCACCACAATCCATGTTGTCAGACAATTGGCTGACATCATGCTAGGGAAAGTGATTACACCAAAATATTCTAATCCAGGAAGTCTAGTAGTGAATGTCAGTATAAATGGTCAATTTGTTAAAAATGCTTTAACAGACCTTGAAGTTGCTATAAATGTGATGACCAAGGACACTATGAAGAAGTTGAAAATAGAAGGACTAAGGGCTACACCAAAAATTTTGCAACTTGCAGATAGTTCCACTATCAGCCCTGATGGGATGATAGAAAATATAGTTGTAACCTTAGATTCTTTGGAGTATCCTACAGACTTCATGATTTTGTCCCCTAAAGTTAATCTATCAAGTTATCCTATCATCTTAGGTAGACCATGGTTATCCATAGCTAATGTAAATATAAGTTGTAGATCAGGGAATATGACTATATCAAATGACCTAGCAACAAAGCAATTTGATTTATATCCTCCAGCCCAACCATTACCAAATTTGAGTATATCTGTTTGGCCAAAATTAGAAGATGAAGAAGAAGAGTTAAATTCTATAGTACAGCTCATGATGTTGCATAGACAATTTTTTCTAAAATTGCAAGAGGAAGATTAAGTACTTCAGAGTATCCTCACTAACACCTGTGTGGTAGAAAAAGATGTATCTGAAAGTTTTGTGTTAGAATTGATCATATATGAGGAATGTGATAAGAATTGTACTTTTCTTAAAGAACCTAAAATTCTTTATCCACTTTTACCTTGTGAATTAGAAGTAAGTCTAATTTCTGAAGCTACTATGTTAGACTCCACTACTACTATTGAATTGACTAAAGGTCATAAACTTCATGTTAACCCCAAATTAACACCCACATAGATGGAACAGTTAAAAGAATTACTTCAAAGGCATGAAAAGGCCTTTGCATGGGATTATAGTGATATGAAAGGGTTGAGTCCTACACTATGCACTCATAGGATATGCATCAATGAAATTTGTCTACCACTTTGTTAACCCCAGAGAAGGATAAATCCAAGCCTTAGATAAATAGTTAAAATTGAATTGCAGAAATTGCTTGATGCTAGTTTTATTTATCCTATATATGATAGTAGATGGGTGTCACCCCTAGTTATAGTGCCTAAAAAGGGAAGAAAATGGAGAATCTATATAGATTACAGAGAATTGAACAAGGCTACTAAAAAGGATCACTTTCCTTTACCATTCATAGACCAAGTTTTGGACACACTAGCTGGAAAGAAGTATTTCTCTTTTCTAGATGGGTATAGTGGTTATAACCAAATCAGTATTGCTCTTGAAGATCAAGATAAAACCACATTTACATGTCCATGGAGTACTTTTGCATACTTTGTTTTAACATTTGGTCTATGCAATGCTCCTGCAACATTTCAAAGAGCAGTTATTAGTATTTTTGTTGATATATCACATGATTGTATGGAAATCTACATGGATGACTTCACAATATTTGGAGTCACTTTTGAAGAAGCAATGGTGAATCTTGAAAAGGTTTTGGTAAGATGTCAAGAACATAATTTGGCACTTAACAGTGAAAAGTGTTTCATGCTCATGCAGGAGGGCATGGTACTTGGTCATTTCATATCCATTACAGGAATACAAGTGGACCTAGCTAAGATAGAGGTAATTCAAACATTGCCCACACCTACAAAATCAAAAGATGTAAGATCCTTTCTAGGTCATGCTAGATATTATAGATGTTTCATAAAAGATTTCAGAAAAATAGCTAGTCCTTTGTATAAGTTACTCACAAAAAAAGCTGAATTTAGTCAGACATCTGACTATGATAAAGCCTTCCTACAGCTTAAGAAACTTCTGACCACAGCCCCAATTTTACAAGGACCTGATTGGAATTTACCTTTTCACATATATACAGATGCCTCTGATTATGCCATAGGTGCAGTCTTAGCACAGCAATCCCAAAATCTTGAAAATGCAATCTATTATATCAGTAAGTGCCTTCATGGTCCAGAGCTTAACTACACTATGACTGAAAAAGAATTGCTAGTAGTAGTTTATGCCCTCAACAAATTTCAGCATTACATAATTGGCTATTCCATATTTGTTCATACTAATCATGCAGCAATTAAATATCTCATGAAGAAACATACTATAACAGGTAGGTTAGAAAGATGGTTACTATTGTTGTAAGAATTTGATATAACTATTGCTGATAAGATTGAAAAAGCCAATGTTGTAGCTGATTATTTATCAAGAATTCATCATGATGATGCTAACACTACTTTGGTAGATGATGCATTTCTGGATGAGCATTTGTTCCATATTGTTGTTCAAACTTCATGGTATGTAGACATTGCTAACTACATTGCGGCCAATAAAATACCAGCACATTTTTTTTACAAGGAAAAGAAGCTTATTGTAGAGAAAAGTTTTTATTTCTCCAGGATAGATAATCTCTTGTTTTACACTGACCTGATCAAGTTATGAGAAGATGAGACATATGACATTCTATTTCATAATGAACCATGTGGAGGACACTTTGCAGCAAAAAGAATAGCTTTCAAAATCCTAACAATTGGTTATTATTGGACTACACTTCATAAGGATGCAGTCAACTATACAAGAAAGTGTGACTAGTTTCAAAGGATGGGTCAACCAACTAGAACAGATGAAATTCCTCTTAATCCTCAAATGGCATTAGCACCATTTGACAAATGGGGAATGGACTTCATTGGTCAAATTGATCCTCCATCTAATGGGAAGTCCTATATTCTGGTGTGCAATAGCATGCTCGTGATGAAAAAGTTGTTGAATTCCTGTATGAAGAGATTTTTACTCACTATGGTGTACCCAAAGAGCTAGTCATTAATTAAGGTGCACAATTCACCTCTAATCTGATCTCAGAATTGATGAAACAGTATAACATCAGTCACCAAAAATCCAATCTTTATCATCCGCAAGCTAATGGACAAGCAGAGGTTACAAACCGAGAGTTGGAAAATATTCTAATAAAAATAGTCCATTTGCACCATTGGGATTGGACCAACAGATTACAAGAATTTGTTTGGGCTTACAGAACAATCTGGAAGACTATTATAGGATTCACACCCTTTGAGCCCCTGTATGGAAAGGTGGCAATGCTTCCAATTGAATTTGAACATAAAACTCTAAGGACAGCCTTGGCATTGGATATTGAACTTCTTGTAGCATAAAGAGAATGTCTTTTACGTCTTAACTCTTTGGATAAGATGTGCAAAGTTGCTTTGGAACACATTAAACTGATACAAAAATAAAGGAAACATTGGCACAATTCTCATATTATTAGTAAATAATTTGAAGTTGGTGATTGGGCATTATTATATGATTCCTGATTCAAGGATATGCTAGGGAAGCTGCAGACAAGATGGTTGGGACCATATGAAATTAGTCATATATTTGATAATGGAATTGTTCAACTAACTCCATTGATCTAGTACCTTTCAAATTGTTAGTCAATGGTCACAGACTCAAGTTATACAAATGGCCACAAACAAAAGTGGATTTCTTGCAGTAGTTCCAACAGTTGGATTCAAATACAACTCAAATACCTCTTCCTATAGCTGAAGGTGTCAACCTTCTGACTGCTGCTCTTCAACGTTAGTTTTTTTTTTTGTGTGCATGCTCATAATAATGACTTTATGTTCACATTAAGTTCTTTTTTTTTTCTATTCATTTTTTCTTTCCACCTCATCTCTTTACCTTCCACCCATCTACCTCATCTCATTTCTTTATCTTCCATCCACCCACTTTCCACATCATCAAATTTTCCATGTTTTCAACAAAATTTTGCAAAATGTTGATGGATGCTTCCATTGATATTATTTCTACCACCTTTTGGTATGTGCGACAATCACATTGACAAGTATAACATTTTCAAATTATATTTTATTTATAGTCCACAAATTTTGTCAATTATATTTAATACTTCATAATCTATATAATCGTGGCATTATGTCAATCCCTTACCCGTACTGGGTCTAACAAGTGAGGACATTTGTCTAAATTTAGTAGGGGGCAGGGAAGGTCATAATATCCAAAGGCATGTCTATTTATCTGTGATAATTTTCTAAATCTTTGTCTTACCCTTCATTAATAAAAATTTATTGCCATAAGTACGCAAAGTGAGGTGTTCTACTCCCTATTTTTGAATGACTTTCTATGTCAAGCTGTGATGTGACCTATGTTTAAATTTTTTCATCATCCAAACCCTATTTTTGAACAATTCTCACACAAATTTATGATTTACTTTCATTTAAAACTTAATTATTTTGCATAACAATTTGTTATGACAATTAATTGCTTCCTAAAACAAAGAAGTGTGATGAGTCTAAAGAATAATGCAGCAATTTAAAGCTTGAATTCAAAAAAGGAGAAAACAAAGTAAATAGAGGAAGTGTTAAGGAAATGGATGGGTAGTTGCAAAGGAGAGAGCCAATAGAGCACACTATGTTGCTCTCAAATGTAGAAGCTATAAGAAGGTTTAATGCATGTGGATGGCTAGGGTATTTCTTGAGTTTAATTGCATATGATGAAGAGGTCGCTACAGAATTTGCAAGGACATTCGATGAGAGAGAAGCTTCTATTTGGGGCTTAATAGTAGTTGCAACAAAGGTGCACATTGCTGAGGTAACTAGTTTATCTATGGCTGGAGAACACTACCCCAGCATGCATGATGCTATGTTAGCGAGAGCCCAATTTACTAGGTTTCCTGATCCTCAATTGGACATCAAAAAACAAGGTTGTAAGAGAATATCATTGCCACCACCATACAATGAATTAGCCATGCACATAATCAATTATTTTACATGCGAAGGCATATTTTCATACCTACATGCATATCATTTCAATTTTCTTAGTTGTGTAAGGCATAATCTTGCTATGAATATTCCAAATTTCTTGTATACTATGCTTTGCATTAGTGTGGAGGAAACTCAGAAAGGAAAAGAGAATTGTGTTACTCATCATGCTTTAATTAAGTTGTTAATAGAGGGGTCACTTAGGGATGTATCCCCCTTAACGTGGGATAAATTTGTGTAACTTAAAACACTGCAACCCCAAGCTAGCACTAGTGAACAGCATAGTGAGGGAAATGTAGCTCCCACTAGTGAGCTTGCTTAACAAAACATTCAAGAGGCTGAAACTGAAAGGACTCAAGGAAATGATCAAGAAGCTAACCTTGTTCAAGAAAATGTGCCTCCACTTGTACAGGAAATTCCTAAACCTGCTACCAAAAAAGTTAAGAGGAAATAAAAACTACTAGAAGAAATTTCTATTCCGCAAAAATTGAGCCCTGTAATTGTAAAACAAAAGAGAACAAAGAAGGCTCCTGCAGTAAAAACACCCAAAAGGAAAAGTAGGCTAAAGTTTGTAACATAGGAAGAAATCCCTATAAGGAGAAGCCCTAGAATGAGAGGGAAAGTTTCTAAGGATCCTATTCTATCTAAAACATCCACCAGGGAATCCCCTATGCAAATTGTTTCTGATCATTCTCCTCCTCATCCTGAGATCATGAGCACTCCTGATAATCTTACAGAAGAGTGTAGGGAAGAAATTAAAGAAAATCTAGTACCCCAGTAGACTTGCCAGGCACCTCCAACTGTAGGGATGAGATAGTTCTTGAATATGTTGATCTAAACACTACCCTAGTTACACATAGATCAACATGGATCACTGGTTTAGTAGAACATCTATGGAAGGAACAAAGAAATAGGAAAATGGATCATGAAGAAGACCACAGCACTATCACACTGTAGAAACTCCTCTTTCAATTATATGGATAGTATTTTTTTGCTGAGGCATTGTGGAAAGAAGAAAAGAAAAAGATGAATAAGATTATAGTATCTCAAAATGAGGAAATTACAAAATTAAAGGAACGGCTAGAAAGCCAAAAATAGCACATGGACCATGCTCTTAAGCTAGCTAACCAGGCCCTTGCTCTTAGGCCACCACTTTGAGTTTATGCTCTCTACTTGAAAGAGAAATTTCTTTTGTTTCAATTAATGTTAACCCTCAAGAATGTGAATGCAGAGTTTAAATTAGCACAAGAATTTTATAGACTATATCAGACTCTGCCACCATGGTAGCAGAACTTATTGTGTGAATTATATGTTCATAATTTTGTTATTCCTTTGGAGACTAAATGGAATATCTTGCTTTACATAGGAGATGTACATCTAAAAGCCCTCATTTCATGGATTTCTAATGAAGTGAATTATGACAAGCAGTTGAATAACTACAAGGATGAGGAAAGAATAGAACCTTTACCTTTAAGAGCAGAAAGTAGTAAGCTAGATGAAATGCTCAGGGATTGGTTCACATTGACCTATGGAAAGAAGAATTCAAAAGTGAGGGAGAAGATCTTTGCTACTAGAACTAAGATTTATGCTAAATATGAAAATTTTCCCTACTTTACATTTCAGAGAGCCATGATCAGTGCTAGGAGTAGGTGGGCCAGACTACCTAAATCTCTTAAGAAATTAGAATCACACAACCCTATTAACTTGGAAGCAGCACTTCACAAAGTTCCAAAATATTTAGAATTAGGGAAGTAGCCCAGACTGGAGTTGTGATGTCCCTTGACAATGTAGCCTCCAATGTTCCTATGGCCCTTGTATGAAATTAATGTTGATAGACTTGAAAAGTTGTAGGAAGATCATAGGAGAGAAGTGTGGGAGAGAGAACCGAGGATTTTACTACACTTTTAAGAGCAATAGAAAGGGAAGAATAGAAATTGGAGAGTTTAGGTCACTAACAAGGAAGTTTGGCAGGGGGCAGATGATGAGACCAAAATTTTCCTCTATTTTATGATGTTTAAGATACTTTGTTGATACTCTATTTATCTTTGTTAAAACATTTGTGGACCTATGTTTACCGAACCTATGATAAACCTATGGGGTAGAAACTATGCCATCTTTTGCTAATATTATACATAGTATGCAATATTTCATATAGTTATCAGAATGTGTGTTTTTATATTTGAATTTAATTTGACAAATGTTTATTTGCAAACATGTTTTGTGTTATAAATAACTTGTTAATGAATACTAAGAGATGATTGGAGGAATTCAAAAGCTAAGCATCAATAGCATTTAAGGAGAAGACAATGCCAAGAAGCAACCACGGTGGAGGAAGTTGTAATGGTTCTAGAAGACACGGTAGTGAGTAAGGAGGAACTATGAAGACTTATTACCTTCTCTTCATTTACTCTATGGTGAGTGGATGTTCAAACTTTATTATTCCTACCTTAAGCCGTTA
The DNA here is from genome assembly GCA_028749045.1 of Cupressus sempervirens. Classification (NCBI taxonomy): domain Eukaryota; kingdom Viridiplantae; phylum Streptophyta; class Pinopsida; order Cupressales; family Cupressaceae; genus Cupressus; species Cupressus sempervirens. The sequence continues at coordinate 229,336,686 of CM053792.1, read as the reverse complement.
TTCCTTCTTCCCACCTTCAATTGTTATCTTCCTATTTTCTCTCTTGCAGATCTTAAACTAGATCATTTACTTTTCTATTATGGAATAAATGGTGATTTCCTATATATATAGGAATCAACCCAAGTTTGTTAAGTTTTAGAACTAGTTAGAAGAAATAGTTTCTTAGAACAGACTGTTAACTTTTATAGTTGTGTTTTTACAATTCTATTTATGTAATGAATTTCTAAATTGAACGAAATAGTTTTTGGCTTTTATCTTGTGTTAGTAATTTAGAGAATTCAACCAAGGGGACCCACTTGGAAGGTGGATTAGATTAGGATAGAATAGATTTATTTCCAAGAATTCATAGTATCTTAGTTAGAAGTTGTGAGTTCCTTCCTGTAGCATCACACTTTGTGAATGTTCTTGCAACATATGTGAGAACAGTTTTAGTGGATGAACCAAGTTGGAATATTTGTTATCTTTTTATTGTATTTCCATTATTCATAGAGTTAAGTGTGTCAGTTTCCTGCAGTAATAGTGTAAGTTCTTCTCCTTGCATTTTTACTTTCCTGCAACATAAGCTTAGTGACTCATTAAGAGACTTCGTGCACATACTGTGCTGGCCATTTCAAGTATATGTCCCTGGGTTGATAAGATTAAATTCACCTCATAGTGGGAGAAATAGTCCTTAGTTTGAATACATTATTCCTAAGCAAGGCCTAGTGCATGACTATGATACACCTATTGTGAGGCAGGTAACTTCACTTTTCTACTCAACAGCATCTCTTCAATATTTCTAACTCTCTCCTTTTGACATACTAATCTCACCCTTTAGGATATCATCTTCCTTGCTATTTCATCTCCCTCTTATTAGCTCATCTCCCCCTTTGATAAAAATTCCAAAGGTAACTATAATTTCTAATCTGAAACTTATAAAACCTTATAGAAATACCTTGTACCTTTCATGTACTTATTACATCAGCTTCATTATAGTCTCTTTCAAAACTTCTTGAAACAGTCCCTAAAGAGTGAACTCTTGCATCAACTCTAGAAAGATATATTAGATCATCCATGAACTAATACCACAAGCATCCTTTCTTAGTGAGACTTGGATAGGGGAAATACCCCTAACTTACCTCTCAAATACTCAATAGAATCCTTAGGCAATATCTTTATGAATATATCTACAATTTTCTCCTTAGACTTCACATACTCCAATCTTACTTGCTTCTCTTGTGTTTTCTCCCTCAAATAATGATAGTTAATAGATATGTGCTTGGTTCTTGCTTGGTTCTTACATGCATCACTAGATTCTTGGATATTGTTTTTGCACTTCTGTTATCACAAAAGATAGTAATAGGCTTAGTAACCTCATCATGCATTCCTTCCAATAGTTGTTTGATCCAAACTATGTTTGAATAGTTAGTAGCAATAGCAACATGCTTTGTTTCAGTTGTAGATTGTGATATACAACTATGTTGTTTTCTCAAGCATGTAATTAGTCTTTCTCCTAAAAATAAATCTCCACCACTTGTACTCTTTCTATCATCAACATTACCAGCCCAATCAACATTAGTATAAACTCTCAATTCAAAATCACCTTCTTGTTTGTACCACAATCCATAGTCTTATGTAACTTTTAGGGATCTGAATATCCTTTTAACCACACTTATGTGTGTTTCCTTAGGATTAGAGGAAAACCTTACAACAATACCTACTACATGTGCAATATCAATTCTACTATGTATAACATATTATAACTTGTCAATCATTGATCTGTATTATATCTCATTCACTTTAATAGTAGTGTCTTCCTTAGATAACTTGCATTTAGTGACCATAGGCATCCCAACTAGCCTTGAATCATCCATACCAAATGCATTCAAAATATTTTTAATGTACTTAGATTGAGTCACATATATACCACCTTATGTTTGATGAGCTTGTAAACCATTGAAAATTTTAATCTCACCAAACATAGACATCTCAAACTCCTTGCTCATCTGATCAGAAAATGATTTGCACAACAAATCATTACCACAAAATACTATATCCTCTACAAATATTTCAACAATGAGTACCTTGTTTTTAGCTTCTCTCTTTAGGTATAGGTTATTGTTCTCACTTATTTTGACAAATCCAATCTTTGATTAAATATGAATGTAGTCTTTCATACCATGCACTTTGTGCTTTCTTTAGTCCATATAGTTCTTTGTTCAATTTGGATACCAAGCGCTTCTAATTTGGCTCCACAAATCCTTCAAGTTGTGCAATATATACCTCTTCTTCTAGTATTCCATTTAGAAAAGAAGACTTAACATCCATCTGACATACATTAAATTTCTTGTCACTTACATATGACAATAGTATTTTGACTACTTCCAATCTTGATATAGGTACAAATGTCAAACCATAATCAATACCTTCTTCTTGAGCATAACATTTACAAAATAATTTGACTTTGTTCCTCGCAGCTTTTCCATTCTTATCCAATTTTTTTCTAAAAATACTTTTAGTTGCAGTTACATTCTTTTTTATAGTTCTAGGCACCAATGTCCATGTGTTGTTTATTTCAATCTAGTATGTTTTTCCATTCATAACATTGATCCAATCTTCATTATCAAGTGCAATTTTCATAGTTCTTGGCTCAAACTCATTAATCAAACATGTATTATCTCTAAACTTACTTCTTTTCATGACTTAGGTACTCTTATTCCCAATTATTTTTCAGGTTAATGGTTCCTTCTCACATACTTTGCTAGGGCAGGTTCAACTCTATGATCTCTAGCATTATCATTTCTTGGTTGGGGCTCAACATTACGGTCGGATTATTCTATTTGTGACTCAAGTAATGTAGGATAGTTCTTAGTAGCTCTCTCTTTTTGCTCAAGTATTGTACCAGGTTCATCTTCATAAACATATACAAACTTGATGTAATCATCAGGTTCCTTTTTTCTCTCATCATCATTTGTATTTTCAAAATCATCAATTTTAACATTTGTACTTTCAATAATTGTGTTAGTTCTATTATTCAAACATCTGTATGTCTCTCTTTTAAAAGAGTAACCTAGGAATATACCTTCATCGCCTTTAGAATAAAATTTCTCATTACTTTCATCTTTATGGATATAACACCTACTTCCAAATATTTTGAAATAACTTACATTTGTTGTATGACCAAAAAAAAATTTTTATGGTGTCTTGCTTGTTCATTTCTTCAACTGAGCTCAATTGAGATTATATATTGTAGTTCTTATGGCTTCTCTCTAGAATATTTGTGTGACTCCCTTTTCAATTAGCAATGTTCTAGCACAATCAACAATTGATTTATTTCTTGTTTCTACAATCCCATTTTTTTGTGGTGCCCTCAGTGTAGATAGATGTCTCTTAATTTAATTTTCAATACAAAAGTTATTGAATTCATCAGACATAAAATCACCACGTCTATCAAAACTTAAACACTTTAATTGTTTACCAATTTCTTTTTCCACCCTAGCTTTATATCACTTGAACATTTGAAAAGCATCATATTTCAACTTCAAAAATATTGTTCTCATCATTCTGGAATAATCATCAACAAATAGTATGAAATACCTATCATTAAAGCAGCTCTCAATTCTGACTGGACCACACAAATCACTATGAACTAACTCCATAGTATCATTAGTTGAATGTTGTTTTCTATAAAAACTAGTCTTAGTCATCTTACTGAGCTGACATTATTTGTACATAGAATTCATAGGTTTATGCAAATTTGGTAAGCCTCTCACTTTCCTCTTTCTACTTACATTGACCATATTCACAAAGTTGACATGACACAATCTCTTATTCCACAACCACACATCTTCAACTTTTGCAAACATACATGTACTAGTAGTAGGATCAAGGTAAAGTATATTACCTCTTGTTTTCTCTCTAGTACTAATTAGATTTCTATTATCATCATAGATCTTGACTTTTCTATTCTAAAATTATAGCTTATGATTTGTATCATTCAATTGTACAACACTCAACAAATTATGTTTTAGACCTTGAACCTAATATTCATAGCATCAGTGAACCACTACCTTTCACAAGACACGGAACATCATTTCCAAGTTTAAAAGCTTCAACTTCATACTCTTCTAGCTTATCAAACTTATATCACTAGTCATGTGATGTGAACATCCACTATCAATAGTCCATCTATCACTCTTACTAACATGATAAAAGATCATTTTTCTCCTTGTGCTTTTTCTCATTAGGATCTTCTGCAACAACAACATATACCACTTCTACTCCTTCCTTCTCATCAACTATATCTAACTTAGCGTGCTCTTCCTCAAGAATGTAGTATGACTTCTTCCCTTTGTTCTTGTAGTCCTTTTCATTTCTATATTTGTGCTCCTTCTTATCATTTTTGTGACTTGTGTTCTTGTTAGGAGATAATAGAAAAATGACCAACTTCATTGCATTTAAAACATATCAGAGGCATTTTACCTTTGAATTTTTCTTTACCTCTCAATAGCCTCCTTGCAAATAGTGCTTCAATCTCATCTATATCTTCCTCTGAATCTAAATGACTTTCATCCTAATTGTTGTTTTCTTTCTTTGAACTTCCAATTATTAGTAATGACTTGAAAGCATTCTCAATCTTAGGAACATTATTAACAAAATTGCATAATTCAAATGTAATCAAATGGCCAACTATACCATAAAGAGTGTTAGTTTGTGGTGACTAATCAAGAAAGTACTATACATACTCCATAAGTCTTGCTAGCATGTTATAGCTAATTTTAACCCTAAAGGAGAAAAAATACTTGTATAAAATGGCTTAGGGTTAGGGATTTCATAAGGTGTGATGTGATAATTTCTTCTAGTAGCAATATTGAGTTGTAAGGGATTATGGATTGTGATTAAGTTGTAATTACTAGATAATAATAATATTGGACTCATTGTTTGGTGGACGTAGCCCAGGGATTTGGGTGAACTACATTAAATAGTTGTTTATTGTGTTCTCTTTTGTACAATTTATTATTTTTTGACATTGGTTATATTTGCATGTAATTTTTATTTATGTCTGTGGTTAATCCTAACAAAGACTAACATCATTACCACCCATAGCTCTAAATTCTTCAATAGAAGGTACTCTTATAGCATAAATATGCAATAGTGTTTTGAGAACTTTACTTACAACTTCTTCATTATTGATGACACCTCCAATAGTTTTGATAGCACTCACAACTTCCTTAATTGGGTTCACATACTAAATAATATTTTCTCCATCTTTTATCTTCATCTCATCATATTTTCCTATAAGACTTTCTTCTTTGGCTCTCAATACATTTTGATCTCCATCATGTGCAAGTATCAACTTGTCCCACATTAATTTAGCAGTGTTATATTCTTTGACATCATCAAACTCAACAACATTCAAGGTAGAAGAAATCTCAATCATAATAATTTTGTGCTCTTTCTTCTGGTTCATCTCATCAACTATCATAGGACCAATGGGAGGGGCATATTGGTTGTATAGATAGAATAGTGCATTATCTCCAATCTTAGATAGATAAAGCCTCATCCTTCTTTTCTATGAGGATAAGTTCTCCTTTTTAATCTTTGGTACCTCTCTCTTATATATATTTAGATCTTTAGCTTAATTCCCTTTCAACTTTTTCCTTCAAGCACTCAACTCTAATACCAGTTGTTAGATAACCAAGAAGAAGGGGTTGAATGATTAATAATTAGTTATTTTATAGGCCTTATAAACACTTTTCACAAACTTAAACTTCTTAAAAATTTCAAATCATTAACTCGGTAAATAGATCTAACATCATAATCTTAACTGATAAAAACTTTGCATCAAATTGTCAACTTTATGTTCCTTACTATACCAAGTATCAAAGTAAACATCTATCATATATCGAGTTGCAGCATTGAGTAGTTAACATGAAATAAACATGCAACACAATAATAATTCACACATTTTGACACAAGTATTTAACATGGAAAGCTTCCAAATGGAAAAACCATCTAGGAATCAGCAACCCAAATATTTTCACTCCTCTAAAGTGATCTCTATTAGGAGCCAAACTTGTTAAAGGTTACATATAGATTTTTAATGTGAACTTTTTAGAGGATTTACACCAAAGATCATCTAAACCTTAACACTCCTTGACATTTCTAAAGAGTGGTATGCTCTAAAGGACTTACAAACATTACTATTGAATGTTACCATATACGATTTCAAAAGACGCTTGCGTCCACTCATTTAAGAGATTCTTTTGCTAAAATGGTAAGAAGTAATAGTGAAATTATTTTTTAGGTTTTAGCACTACTTGGCTTGTTTAGAAATCTACTTCACTATCCTCTTCTTTTGATCCCTTTCTGGCTGATTCACACACTTCACACTTAAACTTAGCACTTCCTCTACTTGATCTTCACAATATTATTTTGCTCAATTCACCTTATTTTTTATTCTTCAACAACTTGATCAACCACATCATCATCGACAACAACAAAATATCTTGTTCATCCTTTTAAATAGAAAACCTTTTTTTGTTCCACAATCTTCTAGGTTTTTCTACTTAATCATAATTGTAGATCATCATCAGTTTCAAATTCATTGAATCTAGATGCTCAAGAAATAGACTTTCACCTTGAACTTTGTGCTCCATTTCAAATTTATATATCTTCTCCATTGATCTTCTTTTAATTTTTTTAGTTGTTGCAACTATATTGTTGATTTCAAATCTCAATTTTGGCTTGAATACTTGATCATTTTTTATCGAATGTATCTTTGTAGATCCATAAGGATATTTTGGTTATCCTTCTAATTTTCTTCATCTAAGCATCTTTTATTCTTCCATACTTGGACATATTCAATCCTCAACTTGACCTTATACTTATACCTTATGCATTGTCAAGTCGGCTTGAATATAACTTAGAATAATTAATATTCATCTCCTTAGTCTGCTAGAACCAACAAACAAATCCATTAAACTCAATATGTGAAAATAAAAAAATCCTTTGTTAGCTGACCCTACTCGGTAAACACTAAGTCAAAAATGATTTTCCTATGTTAACCAAGTGAATTCAATTAAAATTGCATCATCACAAACTACCTTTGGTAATTGAGTGAACTTGGTTAACATTGGTTCCATCCAACTTTCCTTCATTAACCAAGTGAGCTCGATTAACAGTCAACTTCTACGAACTTCTCTTTGTCACCTGAGTGAACTTGGTAGACACTGTCTTTTGTACTTAAAAAATATAGGAATGCTCGGCAGACATAAGAAACTATCTTCATCACCTAAGTGAGCTCAATGTACACTGATAGGTAAAGATATGATATTTGTGTAACATCAAAGATGATACATAATTAACCAATTATTCTCAACAATCTATCTCTTTGGCATTTATGGCAACATAACATATCATAATACAATGAAATTTTTATTTTTATTTTAGAGAAAAACAAAAGTAAGGATAGTATCTTTAGTTTCATTCTAATTCTCGTCTACGAGAACTCCCTCTATCAGTGTGAACTCCCTATGCCTTTAATTTTTCCCTCTGTAAGTAAACATTTCTTATTTGATATTAGCTCTTAATATTTCAGACAAGTTCTTCCTGTTTGACATCTCTGAGTAAAATCTCTGAAAATCTCCCTTTTCACAGAACTCTCCTTCTTTATTATATTTTTGTTAATATGATAGAAAACTCCCTCTCTTTTACATATTATGCCAAAGACAATATTCAATAAATAGAAATGAACCTCATATGCAATCTGCCCTTTCAATACTGTATCAACTGATTGATCTTCAACATGCTCTGGTTAATGCATCACTAATCTTAATTTAGTGAGCTTTAGATAGAGGAATGACCCCTAACTTACCTCTTAGATACAAAAATACATCCTTAGGTAATGGATTAGTGAATATGTCTACAATTTGTTCTTTACTATTCACATTTTCTAATCTTACCTCTTTATCTTGCACCAATTCTCTTAGAAAATGATATTTTATTGCAATGTGTTTGGTTTTGGTATGCATCATAGGATTATTTGATGTATTAATCGCATTGGTGTTTTCACATAAGATAACCATTGGATCCTTGATCTTTGCATTCATACCTGCCAACAGTTGCTTGAACCAAACAATGTTAGAGCAATTAACTATTGCTACCACATACTCTGCCTCTACTGTAGACTATGAAATGAAATTATCCTTCTTATTTTTCCAACACACTAGTCTTTTACCAAGAAAGAACGCTCAACCACTGGTGTTCTTCCTGTCATCAACACTTGCTATCCAATCAACATCTATGAAGGCTTTCAAATCCAAATTGCCTCCTTTCTTGTACCATAATCCATAGTCTTTAGTACCCTTTAGATACCTCATAATTCTCTTGATTGCCATCATATGATTTTCTTTAGGATTTGTTGAGAATCTTGCCACCATGCCAATTGCTAATGCGATATCATGTCTTATATGCACTACATATTGCAATTTTCCAATCATTAATTTGTATGTGGTCTAATCTACCTCATTAGAATCATCATTTTTGGAAAGATTGTGTCTAGTAGACATAGGTGTTCCAAATGGTCTTGAATCTTACATTCCAAACTTCTTTAGTATCTCCTTGATATATTTAGATTGAATAATGTAGATACCATCTTTCTTTTGTTGAATCTACAATCCAACAAAGAATTGTATCTCTCTAAACATGGACATCTCAAATTCCTTCCTCATTTCCTCTAAAAAAGCTTTGCACAAATCATCATTTCTAGTAAACAATGTGTCATCCACAAAGATTTCTGCCAACACAATCTCCTTGTCTGGTCCTTCTTTGATATACAGGATTATGTTATTATTTTTCCTTTGAAAACTGATATTCATCAAATGTTTATGAAGTCTTTCATACCAAGCTTTGGGAGCTTGGTTGAGGCCATACATCGCTTTTTGCAATTTACAAACCATATCCTTTTCGATAGGATCTATCAAAACCTTCTAGTTGTTCTATGTAAACTTCCTCTTCAATAATTTTATTCAAGAATGTATATTTCACATTCATTTTATAAACTTTAAATCATTTATATGTAGCATAAGTCTGTAAAGTCCTAACACCTTCTAATATTGCAACAGGAGCAAAAGTTTCACCATAATCAATACCTTCTTCTTGAGAATAACCTTTGCATACTAATCTGGCTTTGTTTCTTGAAACTTCTCCATCCTCATTCAAATTATTTCTAAAAACCCATTTTGTGCCAATTAAATTATTATCCTTGGGTCTAGGAACAAGAGTCTAGGTCTTATTCCTTTCTATTTGTTATATTTCTTCATTCATTGCTTCAATTTAGCTTTCATTATCCAAAACATCTTTAACCGGTCTAGGTTCAAATTTAGTAAGCAAACATGTACCTTTTAATTTGTTTCTTATCATTATTCCATCTAACTTGTCTCCAATGATCTGATTAGGTGCATGGTTCCTTCTGACATATCTTGCTAACATAGGTACTTTGAATTTAGAACTAGTTCTACTTGCCTTGCCATGATCTTCTGCATCGTGCTCAAGTCCCACTATCTATGACTCAGGTCCTTCAAACTCAATTTTCTCTAGCTACAACTCGGTAGCCTCTGATTGTGACTTGGTTACTTTAGACTATGACTCAGGAGCTTCTGGATATTTTAGGGACTCAGGCGATGAAGTATCCTAATTTCCAATTAGATTTGGAAATGCATCAGGTTCAAAGTAAATAAACTTTCTATAATCATCAAGTTCTTTGGTGCTCTCTTCTTCACTCTTTTCCACAAACTCATTAATTCTCACATGTGCACTTTCTTTGATCTTATGAGGGCATAAATTCAAACATTTATACACTTTACTTCTGCTAGATATCCTAGGAATATGCCTTCATCACCTTTGACATCAAATTTACCTTTCCTAGTCTCTTTTAGAAAATAAAATTTGCTACCAAATACTTTCAAGTAGCTTAGATTAGGTTTGTATCCATACCATAGTTCATAAGTAGTTTTATTTGATTCTTTCTTCAACTATACTTTGTTCAAGGTATGCAATGCAGTACTGATTGCTTCCATCCAATATTTGATTGCAACATTCTTTTCTATCATCAAAGTTCTTGCACAATCCATGATGGATTTGTTTCTTCTTTCAGCTATACCATTCTATTGAGGTGTACCAGGGGTTGATACTTGTCTTTTGATTCCTCTTTCAGTGTAGAATTTATTGAATTCATTAGAGATGAATTCACCACCTCTATTTGACCTCAAAAACTTCATCTTCTTTCTAGTTTCCTTCACTACTCTTGCCAGATACCACTTAAATTTTTTAAAAGCTTCTAACTTCTCCTGTAGATACATTAGAATCATCATTCTAAAATAATCATTAACAAAAAGAATAAAATACTTATCTCCACTATAGCTCTCTATTCCAATAGGTTCACATAAGTTTGTATGAACCAGCTCCAAGACTTCTTCAGAATGATAGTTCTTGCTTTTAAAACTTGTCTTTCTCATCTTACCAATTTGATAATTTCTGCATAGGCCCATATCAGGTTTCTTCATACTATGAATACCTCTCACTCTTTTTTTTTCCTTATCTTGATCAAATTATCAAAGTTTACATGACATAACCTTTTATGTCATAACTAGCTTTTTTCTACTTGAGCAAGGAAACATGAACTTTCACTAAAGTCTAGGTAGAATGGGTTACCTTTTGTTCATTTACTGGACCCAACTAGATTTATTTTTCCATCCAAAAGATTGGACTTCTCATTCATGAATTCTACCTTGAATCCAATATTATTCAACTGTGTAACACTCAATAGTTTATGCTTTAGTCTTTCAACCCAATAACCATTATCACATCTAAGTTCATTGGTTAGTGAGATACAACTTTTTTCCTTTATGTAACATGGTTCATTGTTTCCAAATCTCACACTTCCACCATCATAATGTTCCATATATTCAAACTTTATTTTTTCACCAGTCATATGATGTGAGCAACCACTATCAATAATCCATGTATCATTTTCTCTAACATGAGAGATAAGTGCTATTTTATCTTCTTCATCAGTAGATTCATTTTTTTCAGTAATATAGACCATTTCATCATCTTCACTACTATCTAAATCTTTAGCCATAAAACAAGATTTCTTATCTTTGTCCTTGTAGTCCTTGAAGTTCTTGAAATCCTTCTTACCTTTGTACTTGTTTTGCTTCTTTTCATCTTTTTCTTCTCTGTTTGGACAACTTGTAGCAATGTGCCCAACTTCTTCACAAGAAAAATAGATCAAAGGAATTTTACCTTTGTACTTGCCTTTGCCTTGGGATACCTTCTTGTAAGTAATGTTTCAATGGCTTCAAGATCACTATCAGAAATGTCTTCCTCTTCACTTTCAAATTATTTTCCTTTAGACTTTGTAGATGTCTTCTTCTTCAATGATAACTTGGCTTCAAATACAAACTCAAGATTGCTAGAACTAGGAGTATAATTATCATAGTTATCTAGTTCAAATGTAGTCAATCTTCCAACTAAAGCATCCAAAGTTGTCTTTTTATTTGGATCACATGTCATCTCTTGAATAGTAGACACTTTTATTGCATAGATAGGAAGAAGGGTTCTAAGTACCTTTCTTACTGCTATCACATCTACAATGGTCCCTCTAGAGGCTTTGATAGCACTGACACTAGCTTTGATTCTCTCAACATATTTTGGAATGTTTTCATCCTCTCTCATCTTCATCTGAGAAAACTAGTCTCTCAAGCTTTTTGCCTTGACTCTTTTCACATTATCATCACCTCCATAGATATCCTTTAGTTTGGTCAACATATCATGAGTAGTAGCACATCCTTTGACCTCATCAAATTTAGAATTGTTTAGAGCTGATTCAATGTCAATCATCATAACGTTATAATTTTTGTTTTTAGCAATTGGTTCCATAGTCAATGTTCTAGTAGAATCTTTGTAAGCATTTTCCAAATATTTCAAACTTGAATCATTGATGGTTGCCAAGTGCAACTTCATAAGTTCTTGCCATGCCTCAAAGTTATCTTTGTTCAACTTGGGAATCTCTCTTCTGTAAGACATCCTAATCTTTAGGTTAGGTCCTTGAAACTTTCACTTTAAGCACCAAAAGCTCTTATGCCAAATTTTGAAAATATAAGAGGAGTAATTGAGAGGGGAGGATTGAATTAGTTACCACTAAAATAAATCCCAGATCCCTTAGATGTCAATATAGAACACAAACTTCACTAAAAATATTGTTGCTCAAAAAATACACAAGCACTTGGTTAATACTAATAATATGTTGTAACTCGATAACCACTTGAATAACGATTGTAACTTGATAAATGCTTAACATACAAATCTTATGATATTATCTATAGTTAACCTTACTTAACTTAGTTGCATATTGTGTGCTAGAAAATGTGACCTATTAGGAGCATGGGTTAACAAACAAACATTAGCTAAAAACCTTGAAAGTGCATCAAAGATTCATCAAAATGAAAGGAACAAACATTAACTAATGCTTTCTTGGGTTCTGCAACCCTAAGCAGCTAACAAACCCAATCTTCCAGCCACCTCTACAACTCAACAAGGGCACCCATAAGAGGCCTTGTTGGTGTGTTAAGATGGAGGGGTATGTTTGGTGTGCTCTCCCAAAAACAACAATGGAGTGAATCTCTTGAGTGGATGTGCAAGTGTGAGTGAAAATGAAATATGAATCTAGGCTAAATGAGATGAAGAACACTTCAAGAAATGGCTATGGAGAAAGCCATAATTGAGAGCATTCAAGGATGAAACTATGGAATGCAACTAAGAAACCAATGAGATGTGAAAACTAAATTAAGATGTAAATGAAATGGAGATGCTAATACATGAATAAACTAGGCTAACAATGCATGAGATAAACTAAATCAGCTACCAAATAGTTATTATGCACCTAAAATCTCTATGAAAATCAAACTACAATGCAAACTCTTAGCATGAGAACTCAAAACTCAAAATGGCATGGTAACAATGCAACAATGGGAGATGCAAATGCTTGAGACAAGCCCTCTATTTATAGGCTCAAGAGAGGGCTTGGTGAGGTGGCATCCATGTAGATGCCACATAAGGTGACATGCAAGCCATACAAATGGTCAAGAATTCAAAGTTTGCTCACACATGTGTGAGCAAACTTGAGAAGAAGAGTGGGAGACAAGAGTGTGTAGGCATGCCATCTCACACATGTGTGAGAACACTCTTAGGCTAATGAGGGGGATTAGGAAGAAGATTAGCAATGATTAAGTGGGATTAGAGAAGAAGTAGGCTTAAGAGGATGAAAATGATGGTTATAGGCTAGGCTCTAGGTTAGGCTTAAGATTAAATTAAATGAGATTTAATTTAATCATGGGTTTAGAGGAATTAATGGGATGTGAGGGTTTAAATAAGTAAAATTTATTTTAAAATGGGAAAACATGGAGAATCATGTGTTAAATTAGTTTAACACATTAAGGCTAGAAGTATTTAAATTAGATTTAAATACTTAAGAGAATGAACTCATTTAATTAATTAATTTAATTAAATAAGTAGAAGAATGTGAGCAATATAATTAATTAATTACGATGTCATTAAAAATATTAAAATTAATTAATATAGTGTTTAGGGATGATTTTAAGCATCTACACATACATATAAAACAAATAGCATGAACACAAGTAACACCAAGATTTAACGTGGAAACCCAATTTGGGAAAAACCCCCCAATTGCAATTAGTTACTAATTTTCACTCTTCTGAAGTGAGCTCTATTAGGAGCCAACTTTGTTAAACTTTACAAAACACACTGTTAGGCATGACCCTATTAGAGGATTTAATCACCCTATTAGGAGAGGCCTTGTTAGAGGTCTTTAGACACTTCAATCTAGAAATTTCACATTGTCAGATGATTTACAAATAGTTGTTAAGCCAACTCTGTTAAGAGATTTAGATCACTACTAGAATGGTTAAACAGTAACAATGAGATTACCTAATTTCTAATGCAACTATATTGTTGATTTCATATCTCAATTCTGCTTGAATACTTGATCCTTTCTGATCAAATATATCTTTGCAGATCCACAAGGATATTCTACTTATCCTTCTAATTCACTTCTTCTAAGAATCTTCTATTCTTTCATACTTGCACACATTCAATCCTCAACTTGATCTTATACTTATACTTTATGCATTGGCAAGTCGGCTTGAATATAACTTAGAATAATTAATATTCATCTCCTCAGTCAGCTAAAACCAACAAACAAATCCATTAAACTCAATATGCCACAACAAGAAAATCCTTCATTAGCTAACCCTGCTCAGTAGACACTAACTCAAAAATAATTTTCCTATGTTAACCAGGTGAACTTGGTTAACACTGCATCTTCACAAACTTCCTTTGGTAACTAAGTAAGCTCAATTAACACTGGTTCCATCCAACTTTCCTTCATTAACTGAGTTAGCTCAGTTAACAGTCAACTTCTACAAACTTCTCTTTGTCACCTGAGTGAACTCGGTCGACCCTATCTTTTGTACTTAGCAAACACTTGAATGCCCAGTAGACACAGAAAACAATCTTCATCACCCGAGTGACCTCGGCATACACTGACAGGTAAAGATATTATTGAGATTGTGTGTTTTACACATTGCATAATATTATTATATTATAATATTTTATTTTATTATGTATTGTTGCACCTATGACCACTTAGATGGATGTGCAACATGTAAAAATTTCCATGGGATATACTTGATGAGTTGTATTATAACATTGTGATAACATTTCATGTAATTATTTAATATTGGGGAAAAAAATTAAATGCCCAATATTAAATGTGGGGTCAATGGGTTAGGTACCACATGGTTTTAGCACATGTTTTATGTAATACCATTTGGTGTTTTTGTGGGACTTTCTAATATATGAGTAATCACATGGGTGGTTGTTGTATGAGAAAGACAAAAGGGGAAAAGACAAGAGTTGAGCAAGACAAGGCTTGAGAAGTTAGCCAAGGGAGCATTTGTGAAGGTTGGAAGCATGGCATGGGATGTGTAGATTCATGCTTGTTCACATGGATTTCTTAGTAGTGGCTAAGGATTTGAAGGCTTCCATGGTTGTATTGCAATGGTATTTTTTGCTAAATAATACATGGTGATGGATGTTTTTGAAGGTTGGGTTTTCCCTCAATAAGGGTTTCTCAAGGTATATCTTGTTTCACAATTTTTGTGGGTATGTTGTCTATTCTCTTGCATGTGGATTTTAATTGCATATGTATTTCAGACCTATTACGGGATATGTGTAAACAATTATAATTTTTGGTTGTAACTTTCCTTACAAGTGGTATTAGAGCTATGGTTTTATTATTGTAACTCTAGATCGAATCCATGAGAATGCATGAGAGGACAAAAGAAAGGGCAAGATATGTGAGTTGTTTATTGCAGATCTGGGGATTTTGGATTTGCTATTATGATGGGATATTGGTAAATTTTGGGCATGTGAAATTGTTGGAGAAAAATCTTTTTCGGATGTTTCATTAAATGAGGGTTTTAGCGGGAGCTTGCAGAAATGACCTCATGGGTAAAAACAGACATCGTCATTGGATCTGGGTCAATGTTTCAATAAATTTTGATATATAATATGCCCTAATTTAGCCATGTTTAGAGGAAATAAAAGAGTTTTTAGTTTCAACCCATGGTCGCTGTCAAATTTAATCCCCTCAAAAATTTTATCACAAAAAAATAAAAAACTGTAGTGAAAATGGTAGAAAGACTATATTAGTAAAACGGCCATAACTTTCTCTTAGGATATCAAATTTTAGACTTCTTATAGGCGTTGGAAAGCTAATTTAGAGCACTAAAACTTGGTGTAGGTTTGGTTTTGATATTTTGACATTTTTTTAGGTTTTAAGAGCCCAAAACATAGATGTTATTTATTTTGAGAGCAAATTAAGGCATAACTTGGGCATACAGAGTCAAACTTTGGACTTCGAGTAGTCAACAGAAAGCTCCTAGAAAGATCTACACATTGGTTCAGATTTGGTGCAAGTTTGGCATGGTTTATTTGGTGATACATTTATCTGAATAGTTAATGGTATATATTGACTATGGTAGCATTATGAGTTTATGACATTGTATGTTTGGAGATTTAAGATTTGATGTCCTTGTATACTCAGTTCATATTTCAGATTGGTCTCATGATGATATGGTTATTAGTGTTTGATTTGGATATGTATAATGACTTGTGGGGTCTACAAGTTGTGCAGTGTTGTAAGCGGTCTATACTTATAGGTTGCATTTATAGTTTGGTTATGGGTTATCGTTGCCCATTGATCTTTCATTATTGATGCATATTCAAATTGGTGGCTTGAATTTGGATTGTCTATGCCCTAAGTCACATGATTTGTTGATTTTTCTTCATGAAGAAGGGATGATATGTCCTTACCAGGTACAATCATGGTGGAGGATTGTGGTTGACTATTTTATGTTGATAAGTTGGAAACTTTGAGAGTTAGTTTCTTGGTTCATGGATGTGATCATGGTGTCATAGAAACATGATTGGATATATAGGTACGTCCTTGATGTTCATTGATTTGGATTTCTAATTTAGTTATGGTGGTATATATTCTTGGTTGGGCATCATGGTTATTTGGTTTCTTTTGAGGACCTCATGATGTGCACTTTGATTTCTTTGATGGTTTGATTCATTGGTTGATTCTCATAGTTAGAGGAGGGTTTTTCATCATGATTTCATGGATAGCTTGGATATAGAATTTAGTGGGAGCTTGTGATAGTGATGAGGTGGCAGTGCAAGATTAATTTCTAGTTTGATTTGTATATTATCAGTTTGGAGATCTTGGTTGCACTTGGTACTAACACTTTGATTGTGTGAGTGTAGACCTAGAGGATATTCATGGAGGAGATGGATTTTATGATAGCATGGGTGACTCGGTACCACATTTGAGTGGGATTTTTTTGGCATTGATATATTTATTGTGTGCAGATGTTAGAGGTTTTTCTTAGATCTTGTTGTTGCAAAAGCATCTTTAACATTTGTTGGGTCCACTTGTTATCTTCATGGTGTGTGGAGATGGTTGCATCTTGAGGACTCATGGGGTTCATGGTAAAGGTGTGGTTTATGCTTTCATTTGACATGTTATCCTTGGTATTAGGATGGTTTCATTTTTATGTCACGGTATACTCTTGATATGTGTTTAAAGTTTTGACATATTATAATATGTTTAATGGAGCATGTTATCTCTTTGATTGAGATGGTTAGATCATGTTATCATGTTTATGTTCCTCAGGTCATGGTTGCAACTTTGACAATGATCTTGGTTTTGTTTCTTGGTATTGAGTACATTGATCATAAGTTGGATACTTCATGATATTTCTATGTTGCATTTGGAGTTGGCATTAATTGATTGGTTACAGGTGCTAATGGATACTTAGAGACGGTGGTGATGTTGATTTCTCTTGGATTAGAGAATTATTTTTTGCGATAGTTATTTGGTTTTAGCAAGAATTTTGAGGGGCATTCACCTAATATTGACTTGAGAGGAGATTATTCTTAAATGAGTCTTGGTTGGAGACTTGGATATCTTGGTAAGCATTCTCATTCTCTACTCTTGGTCTACTGGGCGGTTTGCTACTTGAGAGGCATAGCCCATTGTTTCTCTCAGGTGCATTATGTTTATGCTTGTCTTTCATGGATATGGATCTTGAGCTACAGTACTGTTAGTGAAAAAAAATTATTTTCCTACTATAACAACAATTCAATCCATGCCCAAGGCTTGGAAAATCCAATAAAGTTCATAACAGTTGGGTAAACATTGAGTTATTTGTTTCCATCTGAATTCCATAAGTACAACTCCCTTTACAAAAGGTTTGTCGATAAATTCAAAGATCAAAATCAACTAAATGTACACTTTTTCCAGAAAGTGCATAAGGAACACTCATGTACTCTTGGATACTGAGGTAATAACTTGCAAACTCAAGGATTTAATGAATGAAAATCTCATGGTCTTTCCACAAATAAACAAGATTTAACTAAGAAATTGAACTTTACCACAAATTCAAACTAAAACTAGGAGAAAATAAATGAGAATCAACAACAAGAAATAGCAATAGATGTCATATAGAACCAATCACCACAACTCACAAAGTAACTATTATTGAACCACTGTAAATGCTAAGTTTTATAGCATAAAAAAATATGATAGAAATATATTCAAAAATACTTCTTTAGCACCAATTCATTTAAGAAAGCATTTCCAAGCATATGGCTATCTATCTATTGCTATTTCTAGATAGTTAACTTAAAACAGTACTAACTTTATCAAAGTATATTTTGGCTTCTTAAAATCTAACCCCTAACTAGCTAAATGCTCTAGCATTTATAGTTCATTACAAACTTGAAAAGGCCTCCATTAAAGCCCAACCTTTCAGTTAAAAATAGTTGCAAAAATAAGAAACAGTTTAAAAAATGGCTTGAGGAATAAAATGAAAAATAATTGTTCATAACTAAACACCATCGCTAGTATTTTCTCCATCTGCCATAGTTTGCTTCACCAATTTCTAGCTCCTGAAGGTGTTTGTGAACTCTTGCTTTGCATGCGAATGAGGATTCTTCAAGCTGGGTAACTTTGATCTACAAGCATCATTTTGCCATTTTAGTTTCTTAATTCTTTGGCTTTGCCTCAGCATGATATTCTTGTTGAGATATAAAATCGATTCAATGTTTTCCATGGTAGTCTTCAAGGGTAGGTGTGTCTTTTTCTTTGATTTCTATCACAGCATCATCAAAGTTTTTGATCAAGACCTCAAATTCTATGTTACCATCTTTGAATTGTGGGATTCAAGTTGGGTTGATGACCTACATGTCCTTTAGGAGTTCTTTGTGCATTCCCACAATTTTAGCTTCCACTAATCACATTTCTTCAATGGCTCATTTTTAAATTGATTCTTTCCATCCCATATTGCTCTTAAGAATGAAAAGCATGTATGAATCCATATTTTTCATGGGATTCATTTAGAAATTCCAATACCATGTACTTCTCAACTTCATGAACCTAGAATATAGTGGCTTGGCAGTGATTCTAGTTGGCTTCCCAAGTGGCATGAGGGTTTGAATTTCACCCAAGAGCACTTCTCCCTCAACGAATGTGGTGGTAAAATCTAAAATGTATTTACTACCTTCCTTCACAATGGACACCACCTATTCCTATACTGCATCTGAGAGTAGTTTACCCCTTTGCATCTATTTAACCAACTACTAGTTGTTGGAGGAATTGGGATCAAAAGATTGTGAGGTCTGGACCAAGGGAAGGGCACCTAAATTCATCGATGAATCTATATAAGCTACCATGGTGATTACCAGTGCCTTTAATTCCTTTTTCTCCTTGTTTTCCCTTTCTGATTGAGTTAGCATATGGTTTGCAAAGAATTTGAAGAAATGATATGCAGTGTCTCTGGTAATAGCCCCCAATTCCACAATGGTGAGCTTAAAGCCCTTAGTATCAATTTCTTCAGATTCCTCTTTCTGTTTGTATGTGGCCACTTCTATCATTACCCTTTTGGTCACTAGATTCTTGATCAATCACGTGTCACTCTTCATCTTTTTACTTTTGGAATCACGAGCTGCATACTTGGTGACAATATTCTTAATAGGCATAGACACAGGCTACAGGGTTCGCTTCTTGCTGACAGAACTGGACAACCACAATGGTATAGTAGGAGTAGTAGTCATCCCCTAACTTCCTCTAAAAGGAGTCATAAATTTATGTTGATCCAACCTAGGAGCTTCTACCAACTGCACGTCACCATCTTGAGTGTCTGAGAATCTGAGTTTTTCTCCCAAACCTTGACCCTGACACATCATTTTCTCTTTTTGAATCTCTTGCTGCATGAGTGCCTCGGACTTAGTCTTTGACCTAGTTCTATGGGTTGTGCTTTGCTTAGAGGATGGTGTTCTTTTCTACTTATTGAGAGCCAAAGTACCACCTGCAACATGAGACAAAATTGATATGTTAGAGGTCAATGTCTCAGAGAAAGCAAACTTCTTTGGAGATTTTCCAGCTTGTTTTTCATTAGCAGCTTTCATGTTTCTTCTTCTTAACCAATTATCCATGTGAGTAAGGATAGATATATTTCTCAAATTTATATCATCATCTTCCCCTTCGTTCCAATCTACCTCCAAATCTTTTAGCTCACTCGCTTCTTCCCATCCTGATTCAATAATAAATAAACCATCCTCAACTACTCCTTCCAACTGAAACTTCAATTTGAGAGAATTTATTTTTGGGAGTGTTAGTCTTGAATGGTCTTTCTTTATCACTTCTTCTTCATCACTACAATCTTTCCATAAATCTTCTAGATGTGGAACTCTGGGTGATTGACCCTTCAGACCAAGTACTTGAGCCACAAAACCTTTGTTGTTGAAATTTTTCCTTCCATGGTAGGATTCAAGATTAAAACTAAGCAAGTTTCTCCCAACAAATGAGGCATTAATCATGTTTTTGAAAGTCAAATGACCAATATTAATAGGGAAAATAGATTCCTAGTTCTCCTAAGATAGGTTATCTTCAATTACTAAAAACAACTATCTACAAATTTTAGCAATGACAAAACAATCTAGAGCATAACGAGGCAATTTTATTGGTTCTTCCTCAAATCCTTCTATTCTCAAGTATGTGAATTTAGGAAATTGGATAAAATAGCTCCCATAAACCTAAACTAGCCTTTGGGCCTCTAAGGATAATCTGGGCATAAGTGCCTTTTTGAGGTTCAAGTGCACACTTTCTATCAGCACATCGTGTGTTTTCCTAAAATCCTCCAATACTCTATCCCTCTAGAGTAAATGACAATATTGGTAGATAGTTACGTCTTCACTCCAAGTTTCATGAGGGAGGGAAGTAATGTTACTGACACAAGCAATGCAATATGTTAGGTAGGAAGACATGTAGAAATCTTGCCTAGACACCTTAGCATGTTTTAGCTAAATTCTCATTGAGCTAACTATCAGCCCAATCCAATAGTTGTTCTCCCTTTAGAATGATTTCTACATAACATTACATCCACTCTTCAAAGAGAAAGACATCCGAAGAACCCTTAACCATGTGTAGTAAGACCATGAGGTCATGAATATGGGGTTTCATATGGTCTTTAGTGATTATTTTGGGGAGTCTTGAATTGCCTTTATAATTTGTTTTTGTCCACTTCCTAGCCAACATGTTACGGTATTTATCTGGGCTTTCTTGATACTCAACTAAAGACTGGGTAGGGCTAAAAGTGGAAAAAGTACATTCAAACAAACACAACACTAATGAAATGGTCTCCCTAAAGATGGATAACATTGCTTCTCCATCTTTATTTAAAATTCTCTTAGTCCTCACATCATAGTGGTCAATAAATAACTAGACTAACTCAGGACTCAGAAGGGCGAGGGGAATAGTCGTAGCTTCAATCAAACCACTTGTTAAAATTTCCATACAACCATTAACTTTTTCAGCTTGTTCCAGAAAATTTCCTTGCAATTTCTCAACCTTGACACCCTCCAAATTAGTATTAGTAATAACAGGCCTCCTACACTCCAAACTATAAATGTTCCTGAAGAAATGTAGAACAAACTTCATTTTAAGCAAAGGAAATAAAAACCCAACACTACTTTGTTCTTTGAAACACACACACAGAGGAAAGAACAAGGGGTTTCTTGTGTTCTCACCTATGATTTGCTAAGAGAAAACCAGACCTTTTTCCTTCGATTATGGTTGCTCCTCCTTTAATTTTCACTTTTGCATAGTAAAGCAATGAAATAGAAAACTCATACTTTAAAAGGAAAAGAGACATATTGGTGAAAGTACCACCCCATTATGAAGCATTCATGGTGATTTTATTGCGGCTTGATTTGCATGCTTGAAATTGTGATAAGACACCTTCAATAGATGAGCATTCTTCATGGGTGTCCTTGCAATAATTTCAAGTTTTTGACAAATAATCCAACCCCCCGGGCAAAAGATTTACCTTTTTGAATCATGATGATAACTGATCTCATGTCTGAGGAAAAAATCAAATCTGACACGATCCCTGATCATTACTCCTGTCATTTCAATTAATTTCTCAAGAATTGGTCATCCTTGGAGAATCATTAATGCTTGCCTAAAAATCTACAAAAATTGCACTACTTTCAACCACTTTGAACTGAGGTTCGAAGAGGTTCAAACAAACATCTTTATTATGTTCAATGGGTCCCACCTGTAGAAAATAGCTGGTGTAAAAGTCTTTGGTTGAACTACTTTGAACTACTTTGAACTGAGGTTCAAAGAGGTTCAAGACACAAGAGTTGTGATGGACAACACAAGGTTGGTTTCTATATGCAAGGGTCTGCAATATTTGTAAGATATGAGGCCAATAAAGGTTTGTTCGATGTATGACTTCGGGCTTCAAGGAAAACTAGAGAAAGTTTAAACTATGATGACTCAAATTAGGGCTAACAAGTACATGAGTTAGTTATGGAGGGTTCATTTGAGAGATGATTTAGCATTGGTTATCTCCATTTACATATGTTTTTATGTTGATTGAGTTTGGGAGATGGTTTTATATTGGGCATATTCCTTGGATTAGGAATGGTTTATGAGTTTGATCTTCTTGTGAGAGGCTTACATCCATGATTAGTTATATGGTATGGTTTGGGTGTTATTGAGGCTTCTTGGTTGGGATTTTATGGAGGAGATCATACTTGTGCAGTTTACATCTAGAGGTGTGTGTAGAAGGACATGATACAGGTTATGATTTGCATGGTTTCTCTCTGGTCTCGATTATCTTCCTAGATGTTCGATTTTTCTTACATTAGATTTGAGATTGGTTAGAGATTGTGATCACTAGTTTGTGCTCATGTATGTCATGTGAGAGATGACATGGTTATTCCTTTATCTATTTCCTCTATTGGTTGTGGAGAGTTTGGGAAACTGTTGGAGATTTGTTATGAGAGTTGTTCTAGCAAGTTATTGACTTTTCTGTTGTGGATGTCCTTGAGACTACATGGATTCACTTCTTTGAGATGTTGTGAGTGGATTGGGTTTAGATTTGCCATTATCTTTTTCAATGGGAGTTTCTTGGTAAATATGTGGTAGGTATTTCTCTTGAGGCTTGTGATTGCAAGTTACAAATTGGATATGTTGATGATGGAGATTCACTTGGTATACCTTTGGAAGTATGGATAGTTAGATGGGTTTGGCACTTGTTGTGGGTGCTATTTAAGCTATGGATATTTTGACAACTATGGATATATCTAATTACCTTTGGATCAGGTTTTTGTGCTTTGCATTTTATTTGGTACAAGATTTTATGAACTTGTAATGCGACAGGCTAGGTGGCTTTCTCTTTGGATGGCTTCTATGTATGTCTGGTAGTAGTGGCATAATAGGAGGTGGCTTCATTCATGTTTGAGATGTTGGATACTTTGATTTTGTTGTGAGTATAGGATGGAGCACTTGGTGTACTTTGATCCATGATGGTGGATGTGCTAGGAGGGATTATTCCCTTGTTCATTTATGTGGCTACAGATTGAACCTATGCAAAGTATACAACAAGTGGGAGATTGTTGAGATTATGTGTGTTGTACACATTGCATAATATTTTTATATTGTAATATTTTATGTTATTATGTAATGTTGCACCTAGGACCACTTAGATGAATGTGCAACATGTAGAGATTCCCATGTGATATACTTGATGAGTTGTATTATAACATTGCGATAGTATTTCATTTAATTATTTAATATTGGGAAAAAGAATTAAATGCCCAATATTAAATGTGGGGTTGATGGGTTAGGTACCACATGGTTTATGTAATACCACTTGGTGGTTTTGTGGGACTTGCTACTAGATAAGCAGTCACAAGGGTAGTTTTTGTATGAGAAAGGCAAAAAGGGAAAAGGCAATAGTTGAGCAAGACAAGGCTTGATAGGTTAGCCAAGAGAGCATTTGTGAAGGTTGGAAGCATGGCATGGGATGTGTGGATTCATGCTTGTTCATATGGATTGCTTGGTCATGGCTATGGCTTTGAAGGCTTGCATGGTTGTATTGTAATGGTGTTTTTTGTTGAATAAAACATGGTGATGGATGCTTTTGGAAGCTGGGTTTTTCCCTCAATGAGGGTTTCTCAGGGTGTATCTTGTGTCACAATTTTTGTGGGTATGTTGTTTATTATCTTGCATGTGGATTTTAATTGCATATGTATTTCAGATCTATTATGGGTTATGTGGAAACAGTTATAATTTTTGGTTGCAAGTTTCCTTACAGATATGACATTTGTGTAACATTAAGACAATACACAATTAACCAATTATTTTCAACATCACCCATGTATGTCTTCTTGTAGAAAAATAAATAAATTCTATATCTCCCATTTTCTCTCCACCTAATGATGGACTCACATCTTTTTCTCCAAGTAAGAAATATTGTAGCTTTGTTTGAATGTTCATAAAATGGAATTATCAAGGTAAAAGCTTAGGACCACATGAGCAAGGTACCATGGAGCCCATCTGTGTAAAAAAGCATCCATGATCTATTGGTCTTGGCTACACATACATGTGCTCTTCATCCAAAAAAATTGGTGCATTACGTCCAAAATTCAAGCGCCCTCCCAATCCTACCATCTCATATTCCCATCATTCCTCTAAGATAGTTAATGTCATCCACCCTCCTCTATCATCAAAACCTCAAACAACCTATCACATTCCTCCTTCATCCTTTAAATCCATTTTGGGTCCATATATACCAAAGTCTACCATTTCATATCATCCACATACCAAATCCATTTTGGGGCCTTATATCCCAAAATATCATCCCCCATATTATCTTACTCAATCCTTCACCTACAAAATCTGTACTTCTTTCATCCATCATAAATATCTCACTCCTTACATTCCTAATCAGGATCAACTAAGGCACATATTAATGCATACGATCTCACATACGCTCACTAGAAGACCCTCGATATCCCCTCCTCCTCATAAAAATTCTTACGATCCTTCTAGTACTTCTCATAATAATATGAATGTCAAATTTAAAATGCATAGAGATAATTATCCACAACATCCTAAAGATTCATATGCCTACTCTAAAAGACATAATCAAACAACAAAAAAACATGAAATTCAATGCACAGTGGCATCCAAAATCGATAATCCACCAGCTATTAATTCCTATCCTTCATCTTCTAAATCCATTTTGTGTTCTTATGTACCAAAATGTGCTTTCATGATTCCTCCATCATACCCTCATCTACCATCCACTTCATGTAAACTCTTTTCACTCCCTTTACAACATAAGTCAATATTGGTCCTAATAAAATCCCCCTCTCATGCTCATTCCAATCATTCTATACAAACACTTCCTACCACCACATCCCTTATCCCACATTCACTCCCCATCTAAACCATCTAATCTAGTCCTTTACACAATCCCCCAATCCCAAATATTTTGTACCAACATTCAATGATGACTCCAAATGAGCTTATGTTACCTCAATATCAAACGTTATGCTTGAGTACATTAAATCCATGCAAAAAAGTCAAAATAAGAGAAAAATATTCGTCCAATGGTGAAAACTTGGTAAACAAGCACCTTTGACAAGTATCATGATGAAAACTTGGCAAACAAGCATCATGTGGAGCCCCTCCATCCAAATGATTTTCACACCTAGGGGTAAAGTGCTTCCACCCACCATATCCATTTCATCTTCCTAGCATACATATCACATCCTAGTTTTTTTCACATTCCTCTACCCTCCCTTGGATCTTGATAAAAAATAAAGGCCACCACCATATATATGCTTTTGGTCACATTTTGGCATCCATTTCTCTATTGTAACTTGTATCCACCTCTCCTTTATTCATTCATCCATCCATGATAGTTATCCTCTATCTCAATACCTTATTCACCTATCATATCCTAACTTCCATCTACCTCCCTTATCCTCTTGGTGTCCTAACTTTCATCCTATCATACCCCTCTTAAGGCCTCCTCATGCATGACATATTATAACTAGGGGAATTTTATTCCTTGGAGATCTTGTCCTATCCATCTTTTCATCTCCCCATTCTTGTCCCATTTCCATCTTGTCATCCCCAATTCATTCATCTCCCAACCCCTATCTTTATACATGCCTCCACCCAAATCCTTCTATCCACTATTCATGTTTGTTTCCATTCTTGCATCTCCTAGCATCTCCTTCATCTTTCCATCACCTGATACATCCCTTTTCATTGGTATCTACCTCTAGGCTATCCCCATGCAACCCAATGCCATCCATTCATATCCTAACTCTCCTAGCAATATACCATCACATGTACCATCCCATCATTCCTAATCCTTGTCTTGTTTTGAGACATAGCATTCCCTTTTCCACATCACCCTATCTACTATTAGTCCATCTTGGCTTTTTAAAATTTACTTGGGCATCATCATGTCTTCCAAAGTTCAGCAGTATATTTTAGGTTGACACATCCACCATATCTCAATCTTACATCCTCCAAATCTCACAATCCTAGAATGTCCAAAGTTGTTGAAAACCCCTTCATCTCACAATTGCCACCCTAAGGGTTCAATTTAAGAAAACAAAATCCCTCATTGTCCTCCACTCGTCCCTAATTATTCAAATCCCCATGCTTAAAGTTGTGCATCCTAATTGAAAATCTAACCCTTTAACCACCCTTTCTGCATCCTCCTTCTTGCTCAAGTTTTTGAGATTTTTGAGGTGTCATTGGGCCTTATTTTCTCTCCCTGTTTCCTTCTTGAGGGGACATCACATGGTCCATTCTCTCTCTCCTTGTTTCAATACTAGGGCAACATTATTTCTTTAAAAATATTATCTTCATCATCTATCATTAAAGACTTATTCGAAATAGTGTTTTCCTAACACTATGTCGAAGTGGAGCAAAATGTAGACACTTAAATATGATCACACAAATATGTAATCACATGTAGCCATCTCCTAAAGTATTTTTAATTAAATATCTAATATGAATTTGATTTATGTTGTCACTTAGTTAATTAATTTAATTAATTAACTATAGTCCAATTAATAATCAAATGAAAACCAATGGTCTGACTTATTAATTCAATCCATATACCTTTATTAAATTAAATAAATTGCACAAGCTATTTTATTTAATTTCAAATCCCCCCATTTGATTAATTAATTCAATTAATCCCTCAAACCTTAACTAATCCTCAACCTAGCATTTAGACTAAACCCAACTCATACACCAATAATTAACCTTTTAATAAAATAATTCAATTTATTTAATTAATTCCTCCACCTCCCACTTTTCTAATAAATCCATTCACTAACCACATCACCCCCTTTAACTAAGTCAAGACACCCCTTTATCTATGTCTAATTACCTCTCCCAAATCACTTGCACAAATCAAGACATGATTTAAGACTTCCTAACTCAAACCCAAGTCCACTCTTTTGCCACATCTCCCTCTCCCATCAAAGAACACTGAAGTACATCTCAAACCTCTTTCAATTAACTATCAATTCACAAATCATATCTCCTCGCACTCATTCGCATTGCAACACTTGTTGCATGGCTATGGATTTGAGAAAGCATAATCCATGTGCTCCTTTATCCTTGCATCCTAGCCCTCCATCACAATCTCTCTTCATTACATCTTGGTCATCCATTTCCTCTACCCATGGCCTATA
This sequence comes from Cupressus sempervirens, assembly GCA_028749045.1. Lineage (NCBI taxonomy): Eukaryota > Viridiplantae > Streptophyta > Pinopsida > Cupressales > Cupressaceae > Cupressus > Cupressus sempervirens. The sequence goes on along the minus strand of CM053792.1, from coordinate 229,308,975 downwards.
AATTGAACCCTCCATCCTTCACAATTCATCCACCATTTGAGAAAAGTTAATATTTTGTTTTTAGAGTAAAATACTATCAAAGCACCATTACTATACTTGATTTTCATACATCCATCCATCATCGAATCTGCATTATTGAAGCTTGAACTATCATTTGAGCACACATACATGTTAGTTAATCGATTCATCTTTTACAAGAATAACCTTAAAATGACTCCTGAATGCCTACACTAAGAAGACAAATATATGTGACTAACAATTGGATCACTTTGCAATTTAAATACACAAGTGCCCTCTGAATTGTCCTAGGTACAGTTCCCCATGTGAGATCTTTAATGAATTTACAAGACTAATTACAAAGATGTTTTTAACCCAAAAGCAAGAAAGGCACACAAACATCTACCCATAAACACGAAAAAGATGTGAAAAAAAATGAACTAAAAACAACAAACAGATGGCACAAATTCCATTTATTCATACCTTACATAATGGAGAAAATGCAAGAAGGAAAGAATACCGTGCTCTTTCAAACATATGAATAACTAAGGCTCAAAGACCAAATGATTGTCATGCATGTAGTCACTCAAGATAGAATTATACTCACAGAGGACTAGATCAATTTACAGATTGATCTCAATTAGAAAATAAATGTTCAAACTAAAAAATTTGACATACAAATATATCTTTTCTTTGAATACACAAAAAGATAACAAAGATCCAATTGCTTCTACACTCACAAATTACAATCTGAAAAATAAAAACATTTCTTTTCCCCCTACAGTTACAATCAGAAACTAAAAGAAAACCCTCTGAGCTTGGATCCCTACTCCTTGTCGGGGTGGTTCTTGCTCACTTCTTCTTTTGGTTTTTTTTCTTGTTCTTTCGCAAAAACCATTTAGTGTTCTCCTATTTTTTGCTTTCTTGGTTGTATGTTCTCACTCCCATAGACCTGTGTTGGTCTTTCATTGGACATTAATAGAATTATCTTATCTTATCTGCCTGTAGCACAAACTCTTCAACCAAAAGATGGAATCCGGAACCCTTGTTCTTGGCCTTCTGCAGTTTATATAATTTCTTTGTCTCACAATGGTGTTTCTTAGTTATAATAACTGATTCTTGAAAATGGAACTCTTCTTAAATTTTTAAATAACACTCTTATGAATACTCCCTTGACATTTAGTTATGAAAGACCAGCCTTATTTTCATACATCTAGTATTATATTATTATATTTAAATTAAACACATTAGAGAGCATATGTGCTTGACATATGGACACTTTATTTTAACATCATCTTGTAAAGTCAGCATTACTGACACATGTATGTTTATATGTCATGAACAATGACTAATTATGTCATTCCCCATGTTAGGTGCTTTTACCATATTCGAATGGTAATATCAAGGTCGACAACATATTAGTTCAACCTTGATCCAAAGATGATAGGAGAGCTTAAAAGGAAAAGCAGATCTTTGACTCTTTCTGGGGGCGTGTAAACATCACATATTAAGGCTTGATTTTTAATCTAAAAGTATTTTAAGTAGTCAAAGTTGACTTATTTTTCCAAGCTTAATTTCTTCCTTAATAATTGATTTTTAAGATTGATCTTTGTTGAAGGAGAGAATCTTGAACTGATATTGGAAAATGGCAGAGTGTGTGTCAACCTATGAGGAAGATCAACTAATCTCACTGATCTGGCCTTTTGTCATTGATTACCTTGACTATTTGGATAAGGCTTGAAATTCGACGGGGATCTTTTAATGAAATAAAATTATTTTTACTAACGTCCACAAGACCAAAGGTCTATGAAACTAATGAAAGATATTGGCGTCGCTTCTTGTCAAAAGGTGTGACCAATTTGTGTGCGCACTGCTAGTTTCCATCCAAACCTACGGCTCTGCATTTCTCCCAGGAGGCACTCGATCAATATATCCAAGAACTTTATTAGTGTCTGGAATATTCCTTTGGTCGAAGCCAATGATGGACTTGATCGGCATAATTCGATGCTACTTGTGTGCACACGCACCATATCATATCGGCTTTTAAATCCTTGATACAAAGTTTTAGTCTTTGAAGATGAAGGTCAAGGTGTTCATCTTGCGTGTTAACATGCATGTTTACCATTCATCTTGACTCGAGCATGAGCATGGCTAGGACACTTAGTTTCCTTGACAAGAAAAGCGAATGTTCAATCTATACTTTGACAATTTGCACAGTTGTACACACTTGCCATTTAATCTCACCATACTTTACTTTGAAATCCCAGTGTCAGGTATGAGAATCTGACTTATCTATTCAGGCATCGTTTTGAAATCCCAGTGTCAGGTATGAGAATCTGACTTATCTATTCAGGCATCGTAAGCTTCCTTCATTATCTATACTTACATCATGAGCAACTAGAAGCCTCTTCCAATTCCTTTTGAACTCGGGTTGTGGATGTTAAGGGATATGAGATCAGAGGTAGAATTTCACCTTATAACTAATTGTCAGACAATGACAGATCTAATTGCTTTTATTTGATATCAATCACAGCAGAGGTATATATTAAATGCTTTATATGAATTATTGATATCTTAGTAGTCTTTTGCTCCTTCACTGAATATTACTTAGTATTTGCAGGAGAACATATATATGTGGTGATCGCCGGTAGTGACATGTATTGAGTGATGTGTTTCCAACTGATTACGGCACTCAATATATATAAACATGGGAATGGTCGCTCTACTTGAGATGACCATAATCAACATTAGTTATGATTAATCATAATGGTGATTATGTGCTCTGAATAACCTTAATCATGATTGGCATCTGATGTCTTATAATACCTGATATTTCTTTTGGTGTGGAAAGTTAGCAAAGTATTTATGAGTTTTGCATCCTACAATAAAGGAACGGCTTAAACATCACACACTAAGCTTAATTCCTCAATCAAAAGTGTTAAATAATCGAAGTTGATTTTTTTTTCCAAGCTTAATTCTTCCCTTAGTGTGTGATGTTTAAGGGTGGCCCACAATAAGCATCTTCCACATTGACTCAATCATGAGAATATAGCTGGCTTCAATTAGAGATCCCTCTCTTTGAAAAGACATTTTGAATATGAGGATGCACCTATTTTTGAAGTCATTTCATGTGGCTCCTTTGATGACAGTCTTCATTAAATACCAAAAACTCATTTAGCTCGGTCACTAATAGGCATGTATAATAGGGTCATTTCAAGATAACATATAACCTATGCATATAAAATGTGTAGACTCCCATGTTATGTCGTTATTTGTCATGATGCATCACCACCTTCAAGCCATTAGACCATGCAAGATGACTTCCTTTTGGATATTAGGGTAATGTGGGTAACATGATGATCTCAATGCTTAATAACATGTTTCAATCATTTCATCAAGCAATAGTGGTTGGCTACAGAAACATTTGAATTCTAAATTTAAAACTACTAGAACCATGTAATCCCCTTTTTAACAAGTTTGAACTAGAATGAAACAGTTTGAGCCACATTGAACCATATAAAGTGAACCTTTGAACCTGGATCATGAACCTCTATACACTAAACTTCTAAACTTACATTTTGACTGCACCTTTGAACTATTTAATTGATCACAACCACAAGCTTTGAATTTGCACTTTAGATTTGTGCACTGAAATTTGGCATTGAACTTCTTGAATCAATTCGAGCAATATGAATCCCAAATGTATCTGCATGTACTTGTGAAGCATCGTGAACCTTTGAACCAGAATGAAGCATTTTGAACTTGTACTTTGAACCTCTAAACCTAGCCATATTTGAATTCATCAAGCCTCCTAAACCTGTTTGTACTAGTCAAACCAATTGGAACATGTTGAACCAGTTTGAACTAGTTTGAAGTGGTTCAAGGCTTGTTCTTGAACTTACCAATATTCAACAAAAAAAATCAGGAATAAAAACAAAAATCAGAGATACAATGACTAATTTTGAGATTTTAAAATGGGGGTCTATAAGGGTACTAACAATACACAATTGTTGGACTATATTTAAAGCATCAATGAGGCTACGAGTATTCCCAAGGTTTGCATTTTGTTGTGTGGCTTTCTTTTGGTCTTATCATATTTCTTGTTATTATTTTTGGATTGATAGATGTTTAGCTTCAGTTTCATATCTTTTGCATCCTAATTCCATAACATACACTCATTGCTTTTCTTTTGATCCACATATAGAAGATTTGGTTTCACGTCGGTGTGGGCTACCTCCAGTTTCATACCATCCACTATGGGATGGGTTAGCACCATCTTCTGCAAATGGGATCGACAACTACAAGTTAGACCACTTGTTGTATCAAAACACCTTGGACAATTTATCAAAGGTTGGAGTTGGTGGTAGTGATTTGGGTACCTATGGTTGTTATCATTTCCATAGTGTAATTGGGGGTGAGTATCAGTTCGGTGGGGACTCAAGTGTTGACAAAGTTGGTATTTTAGTTGGGTTGAGTTCTAATGGGTTGTTGCCTCAATCGGTGCCTGCAGTAAGTTTTTAGATGACTTTGTCATTGATATTCATTATTTGGTTGTTGGTGCTACAAGAGTCAATTGTGTGCGTTAGAGATATTGCATAGTTTCACCCTTGGGATCTAAGTGGATTGTGGTGTACATTTTTTTCTCTAAGATTGCTTGGGGAAAAGCAATCTTAGAGAGAGAAGATTGTAATGTCCCCATTTTTGGTAAGCTCAAGCAATGGATTGAGTCAATTCATTACACCAACCCTCATGAGGTGGCAAGGTGATTTGGGGGTCTCAAATGTGGACTTACTATTTTTAGTAAGTCAAATTCAAGCACTTGTCATATTTGGCAGTGAAGATGGTGGTGTTGGCAGTTGATCATCACCTAGATCAAATAGGGCTATTTATTCACAATTATGAATTATTTATTAATATTTCATTATTAAAATTGTATTTTATTATAATAATGTTTATAAAATGATGTTGTGTTGGTGAAGCCTCTTAAGGGGAGTTGCATTTGGGAAACAGTGTGCCTATGGGGTTGTAAATATGAGCTCATTTGATGAGAAAGGCATCTGATTATCTTATTTGTTTTTGTTATTTTAGTGACTTTTATGTGGTTCTAATTTTAATACCCTTATTGAAGTATGAGGGTTTGAAGTTGAGAAATGCTCTAAAAAATGGTTTGCAAATCACTATTGAATTATGGTAATTTGCTAGCTTCTCTACCATCAATATTGTTTTTGTGAAATTTATTTATGATGGGAGAGATTATCAATATTTGAGGGAATTTATATGTTGTGGTTGGATTTATTGGAGACACTTGTACTATTTTTGGTCGTTGCCATCCTTTCTAAGGCATACTCTTGCATTTATTGTGATCAACGATCACTGGAATCAGACATGTGTTCACTCCTAAAGACCTGGTAACCATTTTCATGCCCTACAATCTATTATAGAGGCCTTGAAATCTTCCTAGAATCCATGTGATTGCATACAATGGCTAGTGATTCAATCTTTGGGGTTGTAATCCACCCTCACAAGCCTACATTGAGCTGGAAGGCCCTACAATTAAAGAGCAAAGGATGGCATGGAAATTAAGGGGGTCTAATTAATTCCCTATAAGTTAGTGATTCAATCTTTGGGGTTGTAATCCACCCTCACAGGCCTGCACTGAGCTGGAAAGCCCTGCAATCAAAGATCAGAGGATGGCATGGAAATTAAGGGGGTCTAATTAATTCCTTATAAGCTATAGATAGTTATAAGTGATTGGTTGAGCCATCAATGTTCCTGAGGTTTGATTCCATGATGGTTTGCACTTTCTAAGTTGAAGGTTGGGGGCCACAAGGTAGGCTTCCCAAGTTTCTTCCACGTCTCCTCCAGAAGCACATTTGCCCCCGACCCACCATCAACTATGCTATCAATGAAGATTATCCCGAGGATACCCATCTCCATTATCACAGGGTACCATCCATTGTTCAATGTGAGTGGCATTGGGTCTACCATTGATCCTCCCGAAATGGTTGGTTGTTGTGTGGTGTTGGTGCTTGGTTGTGCAGTGCAGGTGTTTGGTAATGTCATCTTCAACTGGGGTAAGGTGTGGAGGAGGTCTTGTATTTTAATTGGAACTTTCATTTGCAATATCCACCCTATTATGTTATTCTCAGCCTTTGTTCATCCAAAGGCACTTGTAGCCATAGGTGTGTCCCCCTTCGCTTTCATTGCCTTCTCTATTTCCTCTTTCACCTCTCGTACTCTTTGCTTCTCTATATAGGGATCAGGGTACATGGCTTGTTTCACTTGATTATGAGTGATTGTTAGTACTTCTTCTTCAATGTTGAGTAAGTTTACTCGAGGCTTCAAAAAATTGGTGTCTTCGTGATCTTTGGGACCACACCATCAACATAATTTATGCGGTGTATCATTTTTCTCCAAGTCTCAAGCGAAGTGGCCCCACTGGTTGCATGCCCAACACTATATCATCGGTCGGCCCTTCGAATCATATTGTATTCGACTTCTGTTCTCATTATCTCCTCATCAATTATTTCAAAACCTACTAGATGATGCATTGTTTGTTTGTTGGTTGGCAGCCCCAAAGGTAGATGATTGTTCATGAGTGAAAAGCAATTGTGGCCCTCTTGTCTTTAAGTTATACGGGCAGTCCTTGATGGAATGGTCCATCACTTGGCAGATGTCACATAATGACTTTTTAGGACACGCTCCTTTAGTGTGTCTGCTTTCTTTGCACTCTGTGCACCACATTTCTCCTTCGTCATTCTGCCTTGCGCATCCTTTCATTATTTTGAACTCCTACATCATGTGCTCCATATCCTTTTGTAACGTGTGTACCTTTTTATTAGATTCATCATTATTACTACTATTCTCGTCTGAGGATTTGTCACTCTCAGATGATGACTTGCTTTTCTTTTTCTTCTTTAAGGTTTTACTTTCAGTTTCTAGATTCATCACTCTACCATACATATTATTGTACGATGTCTATGATACAATACTCAATTTTCTTCTCAAGGATGTGTTTAATCCATCAATGAACCATCTCTTCTTTAATTCATGTGTCAATTGGGTTTCCATCTTCTCGAGCAATTCCTTCAACCTTCTATTATATGCTTGGACAGTTTTCTTCTTTCCTTTGGTAGATCTTTGTGACGATCTCATTATCATCCCAAAGTAGTTTGAATTCTACTTGGAATTCTTTCCTCAGAACGTCCCATGAATTTATTTTTGCTTTGTCCATGTCCAAATGCCAATCAATGGCAACACCCCGTAGGGTTGCAAGAAACTATTGAGCCCATTCATCTTTATCGGTAACCCCATTTTTCGCCGAAATAGTTTCACATGTACAGCAATGTCTGACAAGATCTTCCTTCCCATCACCTATAAACTTGGGTAGATTCTATTTCAGACCTACCATAACTAGTGGTTGTTATATTGCTATAGGTGGTCGTTGTGTCTATGATGATTGTTGTGGTTGTGCATGAACTTATGCATGTGTGCACTGTGGTGTGATAACTTCTGCGAAGAGGTGTGATCGACTATCAAACTATACTCGCTCGAACAGTTTATCCAAGACAAAGTAATCACTGTGTGCTCATGCTCCTTTAGCACCTTGAGCCGTGTTGGTTCCCTCTTTACTTTTGTTTGGGTTCTCTACTCATGGTGTATGCAAGTTTAGAAACTCCTCCCTCGTCTCCTCAACCAAATTCTACATTTGTCGTGTCTCTTCGAGTAGGTCCTCGGTACTTCTCGATCACAGATGGTTAGGCAAATCCTGCTCTCTATTCAGTGCACCTCCTATGGCACCGAAGTCACCCTCTGTGACCCCACCTCGTACCCGTTAGTGAGTTGTCTGAGCCTTCATCATTGTTCAACTTGTTTTGGGAGGATCAAAGATGATTGTGCGACGTGAACATCAGCATTATTTTGTTCATTTCTATTTTTACTTTTATTCAACTGCTTTGGCATTAACCCTCAAAAAAATCATAGTCAACAATAACACTTTTATTTATGTAAAATCTGCATGCATCATTATGGTCGTCTGTGTGATCATTACAGAGGTTAGTGCTCTTTTCCACTCACACTCTGCTCACATTCCCATAGCCTAGAGCTCATGGGGGGGACCTACAGCTATTTTCATCATGATCTTTTGTTTCTCGATGGTTGTGTTCCTAGAAGTTCCGAAGGGTCTGTTGCCTTCACTACTTCCGCTTGATCTCCTCACTCTCTGTGCCAAAAAGGCTTGTGCAAACAGTCTGGGAAACTGATGCAATAGTCAATTGGAGATGGAGATCACATTTAGTGAGTCCCAGACAGTGTCCTCTGGAACCTCTTCATGTACGGCTTCTCTCCGTACGAAGATTTCAATACTCAAGTAGAATAAAATGTGAAAGTTCTCTGTCAGTTTGTGCTCCCCTTAGAACAACTCGGTTATTTCGTTTTTGCTAACTCTCACATTCTTCTCCAAAGGTATTCCCATTTACTCTATTTGTGGTATGTCATTGGTTGTGTTGCATTCCCTAGATTTGAAACGGCAATGGCGCCAAATGTTTACCCTCGTGAGGTAACAGAGAGTGATTGCGAACAAAAAGTAAAGTGCTCAACATGGAATGAAAAGAGAGATAGTAATATTATATTCATTCATTGATCATCGTACACCAATGTACTTCATACCAACATGTCCCAATTAAAGGAATTGGTGCATACATATAGTGTCTGAGGGGTCGCAAGGCAAACTGTCGCAACCGTGTAACTCCCTTGAATGTGTCGGCGCAATCGTGTAACTCCCTCGGATGTGCCAACTGCCTAACTACCCAATAACCCAACAACATACCTTTCTCCTAAAGCCAAGAGAGGATTATTATTCTACAAAAAAATTAGTTTTTTTCAACTTATGTAATTTTCAATTCATTTTTTATATAATTTGATTACACAATTGAGCATTCGAAAATCAAGGGCAAAATTATTAATTTTGGAAGAATGTTTGATGTTGCATAGTAAAGTCACTTAATTGTCAACCATTATCATGAGTTGAATGTTCCATAATTATCAATGTTTATTTTAGATTATCTGTATTAGTTCCTCTTTTATGTATACATTTATATTTCAAAAGTTCGAGAATTGTTGTAGTGTTAAACATAAGCAAAAGGGAGATACATAAATTTACACATCTATCAGCATAATGGAATTGGCTCGGGGTTATCACAATGGTAATTAGTTTGCTTGACATTTGTTTGTCAAAATGCCAACATCTGATTAATAAGAAAATTGGTAGAATTGTTATTGTCTAAGTTATAGCCAAGTCAGGGTTATTACATAAACTTATGTCTTGAAAGGGATTTTGAATTCATCCTTAAGATTATGAAGGATCCTCTTCATATTAGAAGGTGTTTCAAGACCGGTCACGTGGCAATTAAGTGTGAGTTAGAGGGAAGTTTAAAAGAAGCGTTCCTCTCAGTGAAAATTGGCTTCTTCTTAGCACTATATGGTAAATATAAAAAATTCCCCAAGTGGTTGAGAAGGATCCTATTGTCAATGTTTTTCACTCAAATCTTGAGGTTTCTAGGTTGGAGTCAACCTTGGCTTCTAAGGCTAGTGCTAATGGCGAGGTCCCTATTGTTTCCTTTGTTATTGCTCCAAATTTTGCTTCAATTCCCTTTGGGTCAATGGTTATTTCAGATAAGGTTATAAATTTTTTTGTTGGCTCAACCTTGGTGTATCCTACTATGCTAGATGACAAGGTTGTTGGTGCATCTGTTGGTTCTACCCAATAGTTTGTTGGTTCTCTCTCTATTGGTTCTTTATGGCATGATGGCTCATCCATGAGCGTTGGATCATTTGTTTTGGACTTGCAATCTTGACTGGATGATGTTGGTAAGGTGGAATATGTTTGGATTCCAATAATAGGTAAACACTCTAAGAAGCTTTCATTCTCTTTCGATGTGACCCTATGTTCATATAAGAAGGGTGCCAAAAGGAAGTTTCAATTGGTTCCTTTGGCACTTTTTTTTATTAGGTTGTGTGTGTCTTCTCTTAAAACCCACAGGGGCAGTTGAGCATAGTATCATCTTTTGATTGTTGATTTGTGGCTCTTTTGTTTAGTAGGGATTTGAGGTTCATTTGTTCCTCAATTTGTGAGGTTTTATGGGACTACTAGATTGCTAATGCTCTATCTGTGGCAACATTTCATTTTTATGAGGTTCTTTTCTCCACCTTTTTCATACAAGATTTCAAGGCCCCTTTAAAACTTGTTTTTACCTAATTCAAAAATTAAATTACCACTAAAATCTTATTACATTCTCAATTCATTGACTTTTTTAAATAAAATTTCAAATATATTAATAGTGCAAGTCATATGCAAACATTAGTTCAAAACTCAAATTTCAACTCCATCAATGCTTTATTGTTGCTTCAATGGCATTGAGCACTATCATAGCCATTGTGATTGTCCTTTTATATTGTGAAATGGCCAAATAACATAGTAACACGAAGCAGCATCCCCCGCCCCCCTTTTTGATCCACGTCTCTGAGACAAGGATACACTGGGGACTTGGGGACACCTCCTTGTCCCCAATGGTGCCACCAGATTTTGCCACCCCTACCAAGGATGGGGGGACATCCTGATGTTGACTATTTATGTTCAATTTTACATGTTCCAATTCAATGCAATGTTGAAGTATTTAATCTTTTACATCTTTATATCTTACATTGCAATACATCTTTTCGTAACTAGCATTTTAAGTACCATATGTATAGTATATACAACTCCCCTTGTCCCCTGCCAACATCCCCCCATCGTCCCCAAATTAAGGCCTTTATGTCCCCCTGTCCCGAAAACTTGTCCCCCCAGTTCGCCATCCCCTCTTCCCCCAAGGCAATGTAACTTTGCCAAATAAATTAATATGAAAATTTAAAAAATCTCAATAAAATCATCTTCTATAAAATTGTGTTGACTTTTAAATTATTGGTTTCAAAAAATGACACACTAAACAATAATGCACCAAACAGGCTTAGCTATATATTTGCAAAATCTAATCAGCAGTATTGAAATAATGTACTATTATCCAATAGTGCATTATTGCTTTAGTTAAAATTACTAGTAAAAAAATGATGGATTTATAATTGCTGACTCGTGCTTATTACAATTTTGCACTACTTATACAAATCAAATACTAACAAACCTTCCCTCTAACTGCAATTTCTACAATCAAATTCTCGTATGCACATTGTTGATAAAAAAGATCACTCAACTTTAATTCAAAGCTATCTAAATTCTCAGATGAACATATTTTAAACGTGTCTATTGTCTTAAAACTGTTATTTCCCAAATTTTATCTCCACTAAATACCCAAGCTTTCAACAGTAGAAACCAGAGGTAATGACCGTGTACATCCACATATTTCCAACACACTATAACTTGAAAAGCAAATCAAAAATATGTATTGCTTGCAGATAATATTTTATTTCTTTAACCATGTATTTTGTTTCAACTCCTCCAATTAAATGGAAAATGCTACAAGGTTTTTGTTTAATAGGATTCCCTAACCTTCCCTTGCCAAATTTTCATCTGAAACAGTGGGGTACAAACTCAAGCAGAACTATATCTGGCCAATCTTTTCAGATGATCGTAATCAATTGAAATGGGATTATAAGAATTCTTGCAAGTAATTAAAGATTGCAAAATACATCCTTCCTCAACATTCAAAGTACAAAATATCTCAAATATGCATACAAATAGAATTTCGAATTTCTAAGCTACTTGATCCTCCAAGAAATTGGCCCATATGAAGTTTTTCATTGCAGGGTTTTCAAAACCTGGACAAATTTAATATACAATTAGCCAAGACCAACCTGAAAGCAAAGGTCATCAGAGAGATTTTAATCCAAGAACTTCCTACAGTTGATCTTCACAAAACATACTCCTCTACTAAATTATCCTAGAAAAGAGTAAATCCTAGGGATAGGAATTGCGAGGGAGGAGAAAGACTGGAACAAAATTCCCAAGGAACATGCCACTATGCTGTACAGCTTATAAATTACAGACATCGCAAAGATAACAAGCAAGAGAAAAAGATATTCAAAACACGATACTTCAAACAAAGCTTGAACTTTAACAAGACAGTGAGAAATCAATTGTTGAAAGCTATTGCAGTTTAAATTTAAATCTTACCACAGACTAAAAAATGACATAAACCAATTGCTTTGATACTTAACACAAGTGAAGTTCCAATTTATTTCACAATAGGTCAGTATCTGTATCTGCAATTGCCTTTAGGCATGTACTTAATCCAATTGAAATTTCCGCCACAAGTCATTAGTTATTACAGAGATTTTTTTGTTTTTGTTTTCTTCATAGGTTTTCATAGACATCAAGACAAGTAAGAAGATTTGTAACAAAGGTTTCAAGAATATGTTCTTAAATAACCACGAAGCTTAGTGTTCCCAAGAACGATGAAAACTAAGAAACGGGAAAGCTAATTGATCAACAAGGCACAAAAACTCAAAGTAGCCCAAACATACAACTAAAATTTCACAAAAATCTTATTTTCATCTATTAGCATCAAATCTTTTAAGAGCTTGAACGGTAGTTTCGACCTTAATTCTGAAATTAGCAATTTATGTAAATTATGTCCCTGGGTCCTGCAGCTGTGCCCCCTCGCTCTGATATCAAACGAACAAAATTCAAGCAAGAATAGTAGGAATCCCATTAAACCTTATTAAGAATTCTTAGCCAAATGTTGAAAATAGAGTTGAGATGTGCAGCACAAAAGTTTGAGGCACATTTTTTTATTGCAAAAACTGAAGTCCTATCACAAGTAGATGCCAAGCACATCATGCTTTCTACATCCACTCACCACATATAATGAAGCCAACTGGTGAACCATTATGACCACCAATATGGACCCTAATTTCTCAACTATTTAATGTGTCAAACTGCATCTTCATGACAGGTAAGATGAGACATTCATGTACTGATAGTCCAACAGAGACTCAGAAACTGAAATTTTATAAATGATGGCATCAACACACAGATTTTGGGTTTCTTTATCACAGCCAATTCCTACATGAAGATCAATTAAATTAAATTCAAGAATTCAAGATATCCAACAATATATTTTGTAAGAAACAGATACCAATCTGACAGGTTATGTTTCTTTTTGCGCAATGAACAATATCTGGAATTTCTTACAAAAGCAACCGTCAGCAGACCTCCAAATATAAACAATAATCATAACAGATATCTTTCATGGTTGAGAGCAATCACTGAGAAGAGAAGTTGGAAAAAATATTGCCGGCACAGCTTTGTCATATTCCTATCAGTGCCATAAAAAATCACAATATAGTCCATCAGGACAGTTTGTTAACAGCAATATACAAATAAATGTATGCAAGAATACAACCCTCCAATTAAAAATTCTGTTATGAAGCCTTGACACACAGAAACAAATGAAACTAACATTAACAAACCCTATGGAGTGAATCGCATGGTCACCTGTGAAAAGAATTTCCTGAGCAGGAATTCTTTAAAAACTCTGCTACATAAAAGGGAAATGCTCCTGTTTTCTACATCCGTATACAACCTTGTACAGCCACATGAGTGGCATATTTCATTTATCAACATGCAAAGATTTTTCACATCTTTCTTACCTTAGTAATTTAGGAGGGAACATTTTACACGCAATACAATCCTTCCTTTCTCGACCCCTAGCTTTGCACCGGTGACTAACCAATGGCCCGGCATATCTTGAGGCCCCTTGGTCATCTCCGTCACATCCACAAATTTTGCCAACTTTCCTGTTAGTGTGGTCGACCCAGAACTCGTATTGCCTGAGATCTTCACTGCTGAGTGATTTGATGAAGATATGTCAATATTTTGATGAGATGATGGGGAATGATCCCAGACTGATCTTCGTATGGTACAACCTGGAACCTTAGAGAAGAGAAGCCTAAGGTATAAAACACTTTTTTGCCCAAAATCCCATACTCCAAGTTGTGCTCCAGTTACAATATAAACCCCAGAAAGGTCTCCAATCCATGTTTCACAGTTCTCTACAGGAGCAGTACTGACATGAGAAAAGTTCTTCCATTGCACAGGCTCAAACCATCTACTATCCTGCTCTTCTGGTCCCTGCCATTTTGGGGGTCCAATTGCAACATGCACATCCCAGTGTGGCTGTAGGATTCTGGGAAGTGAGATTAAATGTTGTAAGTGAATTGAGAGTCTATTTTGCTTCCTCCCTTCGAGACATAGTCTAAGTCCGGTCACAGGTTTCCGACCAACAGATACCTGGATAGTGACATTTAAGTCAGAAACAAAACAAGAGAATCACTAAAGATAGCTCTATAATAAGTCTACTATCTAACTAGTGACACACCTGAGCTGTGCTAATATGAAGTTTGGGCCCCATCAAACTGAATTGCAGAGTAGGGCATACTGGTTCCTTCCTTTCCTGTCCTGGTAAGTCACTAGAAAGTGGGGCCCATGCACGAGAAACTTGGAAATCCAGAAAATATTGAAGTTCCTCAATTGGAGGTTTGTCTGCACAAATGATTTTCAGAATTTTGACTGTGAATTGAACTTTTCATAAGGAACAACTTCAAATTGTTGTTAGACATAACTAAACAATGAAAATTCTTGAACCAAAGAGGTAAAACATATAAGTGGAAAGGTACAAAACAAGAGCCTCAGGAAACATGAAGACAAAATGCAAACAAGGAATAGGAATGGTTAGATATGAAACCGCAAGACTAATTGAAAGATGTGCTTGATTGAAGATAAGCACCACATCAAACAATCCCACACTCCAGAAAATGAATGGGATGATCAACATAAGAATACAGAAGAAAGTGGCTATAAAATACATTGAATTAACCCCCCAGCAAGCCCAAAGCATTTTGTCACTATAAACTTACATCATGCACCACCCATATTTTATAATCATATTGCAATAATAAGTTACCTTCTGTATGTTAGAAAATAATGTATGTTACAGATATGTCATGTAGAGTTTATACTTGTCCAACTTACATATTGTCTGTTCAAAATTAAAAAAATTCAATCCGAAGTCATGAAGACAATCACTGCTGCATATTTCTCAATCCATTGCTGGCACCATTAACCTCTTCAGTAGAAATTTTCACCTAAATTTGATGATCTTACAGAGCTGTTTTATAATACAATCATGCATATGTAAGCAAAGCACATCAATCCTCAACATTCCTACTGGGGCCATTTTCCTTGTATTCAGAAATTGGAGAGATTTCTTCAATTTGTGTTTTCTACATACTTGGCATAGCCGCACATAAGCCTAGTATGATCATCTTCATCCAACATTACTATGAGGCGGCACACACCTATTTACAATCCAGTGATGGTCCATCAAAAAAAAAACAAAAATAGTTTGAAAAATAGAACTGACATTCTAAATTTCAGTGCAGTAATTTGTTTTACTTATACTATCTACTCCTAAAAAAGTCCGTTTTCAGGCTTCATGCTCCGATAGGACATTTCTAATCCATATCATATTAGGATTCAGTCAATAAGGTATTTACCCATTCTGATTTGGGTTTGTTGATTCAATTCATAGATCTGACAAAAAACAATTTGGGGCTGGGTTCATTTTGGGTCCATCCATTAATGTATGTATCAAGTAAGCATGGGTGGGTATCCTCAGGATTTTAGGGGTGTCCCCATTTCCAAGACGTCTCAGGGACAGGGGTGTGTGCCTCAGGGACAACCCTGGGCTATTCCCGGAATCATGTCAAATGCAAGAAATCTCCCGAAAACACAGACATCCCCAGCTGTCCCAGGGGTGGCCAGCCATCGCCTCAAAAAAGCAACTCATTTCATTTATTTTTTAAAATCCTAATTTAAATAAAAACATTTTATATTAGTTTTTTGTGGGTCCCCAAAACAGCCCTCTTTATAATCTAACTATGGTCAAACAAAAACAGGAAAAATTGGTTTGACAAATAGAACCCACATTTGAAACTACAGTGCAGTCATTGTTTTACTTGTGTTGACTGTTGTCTACTCCAAAATAAAGCCCCATTTCTAGCATCCATGCATGGACTACAGGGAACATACAAGTGCTCCAATAGGTCTCTTCTAATCCATATCATTTGAGCATTCAGGAAATAAGCTATGTAATCCGTTCTGGTTTGAGTTCTCTGATTCAATATGTGAAACTGAAAAAAAAAAATATTAGGGTTGGGTTTCTTTCGAATCTCCAATTGATATAGATCAAGTAAACCCAGGTATGTGTCCCCAAGGTTTCTAGGGGCACCTCTCTTCCAAGACAACTCAAAGTGTGGGAATACACCTCAGGAGTTCCTCAGGCCATCCCCAGAATCATGTGAAATACAAAAAACATCCCCAAAAGGTGGGGACATGGGGACACTAAGATAATAAAAAAATTATATTATTTTTTGTGGGCTCCCCACCGTAGATCACCCTAGAAGAGGAAGAAGGGTCTCATTCATTTCATTTGAAAGTTTTATTTGCAGAAACAGTTGCAGCAAGGTTTGAAGTTTGAACTAAGAGCAAATCGTTTTTGCGGGATTTGCAGAGCAATTGTTTTTGCAGGGTTTGCAGAGCAATTTTTTTTGCAGGGTTTGAAGAGCAAATAAGCAATTTATTTATTTTTTGCAGTGTTCAAAGTAAGAACAATTTTTTAGAGTTTTAAGTTAGAAAATAATTTAAGTAGGGATTGAAGGAGGAATAAGAGATTAATTTAAGCAGGGATTGAAGAAGCAGTCTCAAAAGAGATTAAATCTGAGAAATCATTGGTAGTGATACTGCAATTTCTTCGTAGTGGTAAGTCACTTTACCTTTTATTTTATTTTTCTCAATTTAATTTTAAACCCTAAAGTAAGAAACATCCCAATTTTGTTTTATCATTTTTCAATTTAAAGTTGCAGTATACTCAAACAAAACGAGCAGAGAATGATAGTAGTGACAATGAAGTTTCAGCCTTGTTAAAGTGATATAGCTTCAGTCAGATTAAATTGATCATAAGTGAAACTATGATTATGATTATTTAATCAGTATAATTGGTAAACAGTAATTATTAGATAAATATATTTAAATGCATATCTAAATAGTAAATACATATGTATGTGTCTGTGTATTGATGATTACTGTTATAACTTAGATCATAATCACAAGACTGAATTGGTTGACCAATTACATATCATGTATAACGGCACTTTGTTAATTCTGATTAACATAATAATATCTGGCTAACTATCGAGCTCTGATTAATCTATGCCGATTACTATGCAGATCGGTCATTATAAATACTGCTTAATACTGTTAGTCAGGAGTATTATCGTGCAATGGTTCTTTGTATAAAAGGTAGGTAGGGGGGTGTGTGTGTGTGTGTGTTATCATGCAATGGTTCTTTGTATAAAATGTGCGTGTGTGTATTTATGTATGTCTGTATTGATGATTACTGTTATATCATAATCATAAGACTGAATTGGTTGATCAATTACATATCATGTCTGTCTGTCTGTGTGATTACCGTTATATCATAATCATAAGACTGAATTAGTTGACCAATTACATATCATGTAAACGGCACTTTGTTAATTATGATTAACATAATAATATCGAGCTTTTATTAGCACCAATCACCTTGCATTAGAAGTGCCTCTTAATAACTCTCGAGCTCTGATTAATATATGCCAAGTAATATATGCAGATCGGTCATTATAAATACTGCTTAACGCCTCTTAATAACTATCGAGCTCTGATTAATATATGCCGATTATTTTATGCAGATCGGTCATTATAAATACTGCTTAATATATGTTAGACGGGAGTATTATTATGTATTATTATGGTTCTTTGTCTAAAAGGTAACTGTCGGGTGACTGCACATGTCCTGTGTAGGGACATATCCCTACATGGCTGTAGCCACATAAAGACATGTCCCTACATAGGGAATGCCTCTTCATTATATATTTGTATTGAGAGAACTGCAGATGGAAAACATCAGTCACAAAATATTATTACATCTGCAGCATATCTACTGTAATAAATCAAATTCATAGAAAGAATAATTCAGAGCATTATTATATCATAACTGTGAAGAAATATATATACAAATATATATGCACAACAGAAGAGTTTAGTAAGTGAAGATAATTAGAGTAAATACTTACACAGAAAAACACAGCAGCGCCATTACAAGCACAGTGCCTCTTCATATTCGTATCAGCCATAAAGAGAAAGATATATATTAACATATATAAGAGTACTATACAAGAGAGATTAGGTATAGAATATTGATATTGATAGGAAATTTGATATATATATATATCAATCATTATTATAAGAGAAAGTAATATGATATCTATCTAGGAAAGATTATCTATTATGTTCTAATTAAGACAACTGAGATTAAGATTCTAATTATAAATTATCAATATCACCTAGGATTGATAACCTTATCTAAGTTGCATACAAAATTTAAAAAGACATACATACACTAAATCTGATCAAAATTTCAACATGGTATCAGAGCCAGGTTCCTTCTATGAAAGCCTAATAGCTTAAAGGTAGATTCAATCAGATTTATAAGCAAAAGTAGTAAAGATGAATCACATATGAAGAATCAATATCAGTATGAAAAACATTGATTTGAAGTGTTCAGCCTGCATTTGTATTCCCGCTGCCAACATAAATCAAGATTCCCAATGGAATAATCAGAGTATGTTTGGTAAAGGACTACTAAAGAATACTGCAACATAATTTCTCATGCTTGAAGAAATGAATTGCAACTTGGAACACACACTTAATATTGATTGCATAAACTTCTGAATACCTGAGAATACAACCTCTAATCTAGCAGTACGATTCATGGAGAAGGGTTGATAAATATGTGTTGTCCAATATAAGGGTTGTGTATGATGATCCGACAATGTCTTCTTGTATTTACAAAAGATGTTTGTTGTCAAGGAACAAAGATTGTAATGATAATGCATATCATAAGTTTATGGTTTTCTGGGCCAAGGTACACAGTATGGCCATGAACCTTGTGGAACATCCTCAAGATCCAAGAAAACACTAATATATATAGTACCTTCATTGGAAAATCTTACATCATGAAGGATAATGACCTTCTCTAATAGACTTTGAGATAAGTGCTTTTATCTTTTGAGTAGTACATTTATTATTATAGTTACTTTCTTATATGTATTCATACATGTGTTACAAGAGTTATTTGCCTTGATCTGTTCCTTTGGTGTCAAGGATGTTTTAATAGGAAAAGAAGAATGGTGCTTTAGGCATTATGCAAAACTCTTTCTTGTGAAGGAAGTTTCTACATGGACTTGAGCCTTTTATCCTCATCTCATATATTAATCATACTAGATAATAAGAAAGGTGTAAGAATTTGGTATAGCTCTGATACCATGTAAGAATTTGCCCAAGGCAATAATTCAACGCCAAGATCAAGAAGCTCAATAGATAGCACAGGAGAGACAAATGAGAATCAAATGAGAATGGATATCAAATGATTGGATACGAGATGAATACACACTAGAAGTGCCTTGTATATAAAGGCAGTTAGAATGACTAGGAGTCAGCAAAGAGATAAACATCACAACTAAGCACATGTCCACCAAGAGTGGATTATCCTCCATTGAGCTCAGAAGTTTGTGCGATGATGAAAGGATAAGTTTACATAAGTGTATCTCATAAAGAGATGTTGTATACACCATGCGCTCTAATAAGTTGCTAACTCTTGTGTTGTCAACAAGACAACTCATATGTCTATGCATATTCCTAAGTAAACTTAAGTGTAATAATAATTAATTATTTACACTATCACCCCCCCTTAAGTGCAACTTAAGGGAATGCACTTAAACTCACAAAGCTAAATGCAAGATGCAATGTGGGTCCTGGCTATTAGGCCATGTTAGGTACCCATGTACAAATGCAATACTCTACATACTATGCAATGCAATCTCTCTAAAAACGGAGAAAGAGGGTAAGATATGATGTTTGAGTAAATTGGAATGCAATCTCCAAAAACTAATATGTCTCCTTTGAAGTAAAAGAGTCCTCCAACTGCTAAAAAGAAGTGTCCACAATCATGTCAGTCTCAAAAGAAAGATCGAGTGGTTGCAGGTTAGAGTGTTCCCTCGCAACAAGCGAAGAAGAATTCCCCTCAACAAAGAGAAGATGGATGTCATCAATAATGTCTCCCACATCTTCAATGTAAGACTCCACACACAACACTACAATGTCTGGAAGGAAGTCATCCCATGAAGCTGAAATAGAAGACATGGTGTTTCCTGCTGAACTGAATTAGGAGCATCTGTGGCTGGAACTGGATCAGTAGAAGCAACAGGAGCATCAGGAGGTATGATCTCAACTGGAGTTGTAGGTACCACAACTAGAGTGACTGGAGGTAAAATGTCCTCTGGTAATGGAGAGACTCATGGATCTGCATATGCTTCGCAAAGACACATCCAAACATCATGAGGACTACTTGCCTTTCTAAGAGGAGCAAAGGATTCCTTACTCATACTGCTATACATAAAGCGAAGAAGAAGAGAAAGATGTACCCAATTAGTATTAGGTGGAAATATCTTTGAATATAGATAAGGAAACACTTCCTTATGTTCTCTTAGATGATCAATCACCAAAGCACTTCATTTCTAATAGTTCCTTTTTGTCAATTTGAATCTTAAACCAAAGAGACACTTTTGACATGACTCCATGAGATCAAATAATGTATGCACCCCCAAAATACAAAAAAAAAACAATACAAGAAACCCCCCCTTAATGCATGATTTGGCACTTTATATTTAGTGTGATTACAACGGCCACTTGCCAATTTAGGACTTAATTGGACTTCTGATTTTACAACAGCACATATGAAACTATATCAGACTCAACAATATAACACACAAGATCTCTCAAGGATCTAATTACAAGTGCCAAAATAGGCCAAAAATGACCAAATTATGAAAGTACCCTGTCTACTCAGAATTATTCCAAACTGATACCAGATCTGGAAAGTAGACAAAAAATCATCCACTTTCAAAAAAAATAGCACCTAAATATGTGTCCATATGAGCCCGAACGAAGCCTTTGAAGTTGTGAAAATCAGGATTGGCAATTTTCCGAAAAATTCAGGAATAGAGATCTCGAACAACCTACACCAATGTGTAGATCACGAATTCTATCCCAAAACAAAAAAAATTGCTCGAAAAAAGGAGTTCATATGAGGGAGAGATCATTGTTTGAAAATCACCTCTGTAATTATTTTTTCTGAATCACCATCATCGCACCTTCAAAAATCAAATGACTCTAGATTTCACCTCAAATGTCCGATTTTGATGAAACAAAAGTCGATTTGGGGGTTTTTTGACCTTCTGAATATGATGCCAATATCTAATTTGCACCAGCAAGCTCCAATCTTGACCTATAAAAAAAAAACTCTCCAATGGCTATGCAATGAAACTCCTATGGCTCTGATACCATGTAAGAATTTGCCTAAGGCAATAATTCAACGCCAAAATCAAGAAGCTCAGTAGATAGCACAAGAGAGACAAATGAGAATCAAATGAGAATGGATATCAGATGATTTGGATATGACATGAATACACACTAGAAGTGCCTTGTATATAAAGGCAACTAGAATGACTAGGAGCTAGCAAAGAGATAAACATCACAACTAAGCACATGTCCACCAAGAGTGGATTATCCTCCATTGAGCACAGGAGTTTGTGCGATGATGAGAGGATAAGTTTACATAGGTGTATCCCATAAAGAGATGGTGTATACACCATGTGCTCTAATAAGTTGCTAACTCCTATGTTGTCAACAAGAGAACTCATATGTCTATGCATATTCCTAATTTAACTTAAGTATAATAATAATAAATTATTTACACTAACAAAAGGAATAGCTTATATGATTAGGATCGTATAAGTAGAATATCCTTCTATGATAAAGGAAGCATCTAGAGGAATGACTATTGAAGATAATATTGGTTCAAAGGGAGATAAGATAAATTTATTAATGTCCAACAAGAGACCAACAAGGGTCTAAGGGACTAGAAGTTTACAAACAAGAGAAACCACCCACAGCACAAACACCAAATGGTAATCATGAAAGAACAAAACAACAAAGCAATAGAGAAGCAAAGGAAGACACCAAGGAAAAGGACTAGGGATCCTTCCTTGGCCGAAAGAAGTCCACCACCGAAGGCTAAGGAACAGGGCGACCAACGATCCCAAAATGCCTTTGAATACTATCGGATGAGGAGTGTCGCTATTTGGTGAGTCCAGAACAAGGTCTCACTAATCTGATGTGGTTGGGAGCTAAAGTGCAAAACTATCGCTTCATGTCCCTGGCGAGGGACATGGGCGCATAAAAGTCAGTGATATGCAATTCCAAAGCCTAGTGTTGAGGAAAAAGTATCTACAAAGTACGGTCTCAAAGCTAAATGGCCTCCCAAAGATAAAGCACCAGGCAATGTTGGTCAATGTAACTAAAAAAAGCCGATAGAGACCTGCGATCTCAGAAAAGACAGTAGAACCTCCCTCTAATCTCATAGTAGATGGGGCAACAAAAGATGAAGTGAATCTTCACTTCCGTCTTCGCCAAGGTACATAAATAGCAAATACAGTCCTCTCTATCGATGTAATGGTCAGTCTAGTATCTGAGCCAATGGGATCCAACTCTGATGGAAACAAGAGAGATACTAAGGACATGGCACCAATGCCAGGTCAAATATGCAAGATAAACGACAATCCCATCACGGATATCTAATAAGTGCTCGACATAAAAGGCCATCCATGGATGCAACCCTCCTAAAGGGTTGATCCAAGTCGTCCTAATGTACTGCTATAAATGTCGAGTCTCACATGCCCGTTCAGCACCTAATGAGAGGGGAGAAAATGAGCGGGAGCATCTTGATAAAATTGTTAGGGAGGGAGAGGATCAATCTTGATCTTGATCGAACCCAATAGAGTGGTGGCCTGAGCATACCAACAGCGGACCCTAGTGGAAGGATCAAAATCAACAATAATGCCTAAAGAGCTGTAAGCCAGATAGGAATATCTATGTCAGTCGCCAGTCGAATCCATAAAGCCTTGGAGACACTGTAGAAACCAAATCAAGTCAAAGATGACCACAAGTCTGAAAAGGTGAACCCCATACCTTGCCAGAATAACACTACGCAGAGTGGAACGGTGACATTTGATGATGTGCTTAAGGAAAAGTGTTTGAACCTGCTCAACCATAGACCATGTCACAATCCAAGAGAAAGGGACTCCAAACCACCAAACCATACAAGACTGTGGGTCTAACCAAAGAGTCCAAGAGGGACAATTTGGACGAAGTGTCTGAAGCAATGTCTCTCTAACATGGCAAGGGAGCCTATCCCTTTATTAATCCTAGCCTGAACATGTCTCAAACTGAAACGGAGGCTAGAGAACTTCACCCCAAGGTAAGTGTACGAAGAAAGAGGCCAGTCTATCAAGAAGCCTCTGAAGCCCCTCAGGAGAAGATGCTAGAAGAATCACATCATCAGCAAATAGGAGAATAGAGATCATGACCTGGTGTAAATAGAAACCATCATTAGGGAGTGAGGAATCCTGGAGGAAAGCCTCAAGGTCATCAATATAAATGCCAAACAAAGTGGGGGAGAGAGGTCATCCCTGCTTCACCCTAATGATGCTTTGGATCAGGTTCAAAAAGCCCTCGAGGGTCCTAAATCTGCCCACAACAGTCTCGTAGAGCCTCATGGTCGTCGTCAGAAGAGTCTCTAAAACCCGAATGTCTTTTGAGTCTTTGGAAAAATGCCACCCAGGGGACAAAATCAAACACCTTGTGAAAGTCCACAAAACATAGTAGACTTTTGTCGAATGGTGGAGAGCCTCCTCAATGATAGTCTACAACGTCAAGATATGGTCCATGGTATGAAAGTCCGATAGAAACTCTGCCTAACCTCTTGCCCTACAATATCCCCTGTCAAGTACACCAATAAGAATGGTATTCAGTGTAGTGGCGTAGAGCTTGGCAAAGGTATGCTCAATCATGATGGTCCTATAGTTACTGAGGTCCAAAACTAACCCAAATTTATGAATCGGATAAATGACGTGTCTCAACCAAGAGTCCTAAAAATTGGTGCACACAACTCTATTAAAAAGCCCAGGAAGGTAGGATCCCACAACTGGAATACCAAGCTTGAGGAACTTTGCCTGGAACCCTTCCTCGTCAGTCGCTCTGCTACACCTCAACGATCTAACAGCCTCACAAATGTTGGAGGGGGTAAATAAGTGGCAGTGGGGACGAGGTGTGGGGTGAATGGAGGGTTGGTCGGGAATGATGTAGAGAGTGGAGGCATGAGGCAAGTGAATAGAGGTCAAGGGTGGAGGACAAGGGGGTGTCGAGGGAGCAGGGTGTGCCAGAACAACTTCGGCCAATAAACAAGTGTGTCACAGAGGGACCTGCACTGGGAAGCAATGTAAAGCCACTTCTTATGGCAAAGAAAGCGGTGATACAAAAGCCACAACTCGAAGTATGAGAGAGAGTGAGCAACGAAAGCCGAACGTGGGGAGCAATGGAAGGCCTTGCAATCATTGTCAAACCATTGGTTCATAGGACAGGTTTTCCTATGCATCAGGCTGAAAGAGGAAGGTGAGGTACGGTGGGGGATGGAAAGGAGAGTCGACTCCCAAATCGCAACAACTAACTCAAACATAGAAGAAACCAAGCTAGTATTACAAAAGCGACCAAGGGAAAGGAGTTGTCTAAGATGGAGGATAAAGAGGGCCTGATCACTCATAGGATACTAGAAAAAGGTATGTGCACTAGCAATTACCAACAAGGGTTGAGTAGGGGGGGTTGAGGACTAGGAGGAAAAGCGAACAAAGATGTTGAGGAGAGCATGATCAACCATCAAGAGGCGGGTGATGGTGGGGCAGCTAATGGAGATGTCAAAGGTGCCAGCAGGAGGCAGGTGATGGTGGAGCGGCTAATGGAGGAGATGATAGAGGTGCACACCAAGACATAATCCACAACACTTTCCCCTCCAAAGTGAGGCTAGCAAGTAAAACGCTCAAGGTTGGGGTAGCAACCAAGACCGCTCAGGACCATTACGTTGGAGGATCCACAGAACTGAAGAAGGTAGTGGCCGTAGCATGAAAAAGGGCCATTAAAATCCTTGGAGAGGTGTTGGAGACCCAAACTATTAGGTTTTCTCTCATGAGTGCAAATCAGGTTTGAGTCATGGTCATGTAGAGGGACTTGCATATCTCTAGTCTGTGCAATAAAGACCCCAAAAACTTGGAGATACACTCACGTAAATCCAAAAAAGGGTCACCATCCTCAAGACCATGCATAGCATACAGAGAGGAAGCTAACAGGAAGTAGAAAACTACCACAAAGATATCTCTGAGATGATGACTAGTACAACGAATACAGATCCCCATGAATATAACAACGGTGTCAAAATGAACCATTTAGGTAGCACCGAAAAGGCCATCTCTAATCAAACAAGCAACACCTCTGACACCACGCACCCTACCCGAGGCCCAAACCTCCTCTCTGCACACCGACAACCACTAATATCCAATAGCTCCAGGAAGAGGACGGGCAGGACTCTCGTGTGTTTCCATAACAACCAAAATGTCTACTGAACCCACAACATTGAAAAGGAGACTAGGCAACAACCAAAAGGTACCATTGTCATTCTAGCAATTGACAAGAAGAGAACTAGAGAAGTGTTTACTCTTGCTCAACTGCTGGCGAGACTGTCATTTGGCTATGAAAATCGGTGTTTGTTCCCAATCGGGGTGAGGTAAATCACGGATAACAGCCCTGACATTCTGAATAACTACTCACTTCCCCTTGCCCCTCGCTTCTACCACAAGCCCTCTTGCATGTCTTAACTCTACTAGCTAGATCTCATGAGGTCCTCATCCAAAAAGATCTTAGTGGGAAGAGAGAATAATTTCCTCTTCGCCCTAAGGGCCCCAAGCTTGTCTAATAGGGAAAGAAACATAATAAAAAGTGTGTCATCTAGACCTACCAACATCTATAAGTGTGGCATTGGCAATACCAAGTTGGTCAGTGAGAAAGGATTGTCCGACTGAAAGGGGATCAACTGTGGTGGGAGAGAGGCCCCAGAGCCACAAGTTAAGTTCACAAGCCCGCCTCCAACGCTCCTCAACGAACTTTCCCTATACAATCATTTATAGCCCGGCTCGAGGTGTCAGTCCAAAATTGTTGCAAATGGAGGCTCGAGATTTAGCTGCTTGTTCGGTTTCTAAGAGCAAAGTAGTATGTTCGCTACAAGTTCACACTGTAGAACTTTGATAGTATCAATTTCCCCTAGCTATTCAATAACCAAATCGAATTGAGTCTTATTACCTGTTGTTTTTGTAGTAAAGGTAGCTGAGAAACTATCAAGGTGAAAGGAATTAGTATCAACTTGTCGATACATACTCGTAATGGTCTTAGAAAGAGAAGCAATTGTGTCCCTCAGGATCTGGTTTTCCACTTCCAGATTCAGGAGTCTATCGCATAGTCTCTGATATGTAAGAGACGGAGGCTACAAAGATAGTGCGAGATCCATTGTGCATAGTAGGTAGCACAAGGACAGGCCTGTCAACAGGCAGGAGACGCAGAAGAGAAGGAAAAAAGGGGAGCAGCAAACAACAAGACCGCACAAATGAACAGAAGAAAGAGAGAAGCTAGCATGGTGAGCAAAGCACTCAACCGTATGAAGCTTAGCCCAAAAATCGATGAACAGAAGAATGAGAGATGCCACTAACAGACGCGATCAACTCACACAGCACACAAACTTGCTCGCACTTCCAAAAAAGGTCTATATGCATGCCACTAACAACCACGATCAACCCACATAGGAAGCACAAGAAGCTGGAAACAAACACAGCACACAAACTTGATCGCACAGGGGAATCATTTAATACACTTGGTCGCACAGGAAATTGTAAGAAGCCTCAACACACAAACTTGATCGCACAGGGGAAATTGAAGCAAGGTTAGAGCAAGTAAACTTGATCGCACAAGGGAAATTGAAGCAGAGTTAGAGAAGATCATGATGAAATGACTTCTCTAGTGACCAAGAATAGTTAAGAAATCGATAGTTAACATGACATGCATGGTTATTGAACCAATAGTAAAGAAAGAGTCTTACTACACTCATACGATGAAGATAAGTCCCATCTACAAAACTAGATCTATAGTGTACCAACATAAGAGAGAAGCATTTTATGCCCTTGAGTGATGTTCATATTACATTGTGATAACAAATAAATAAATAAATCTAGTATACTTTTGTGATTAATATTTCGAGATAGTTTAGTTCTATGAACTAAACATAATCTCTTCAGATGAAATGCCTTCAAGACGGATTAAGAACTATAACAGATTGTATTCTAAGGGAGAAAGATCTTAATGCTTGCAGTCATAAGACCGATGGATGAAAACAATTCTTCTAAGACGAGGATTTCACATTTAGAGGGAGTCTAACAAATTCATCAAAGGAAACCTTGAATGAAGAAGTTTTGAGTCACGTACTCATGAATGACGTCGAGAGTCTTCTAAAACAAGACATCCTCCATGATTGGAAATGTGAATAGGGCATGCTCCTGTGACAGAGGGAAGCTAGAGAATATGATTCATTTTAATCTTTCAGGTTTCTAGTCATATTGATTCCGAGGGAGTAGAACATTTGAGATGTTTTTCTAGTGATCAAGAAACTAATGCAGGTGAGGACTATGATTCATGAGGCCCTTATATAAATGCCTAAGATGAAATGCAATTTGTTTAGAACACAATTGAAGATCTAACAGTCAATATTATCTCCAAACCTTCTATCAAAGTGAAGTTTGTGCATTATTGAAAACAAACTTGGAGTTATGGATCGAAGCCTTTACTAAGAGGGAGTATCAGCATCAGTGATTACTTGAGATGTACCTTAATGTAGAGAGAAGGTTGACGTGAAAGCCTTGTTCTACCCTCTGAAAATATTCATGGTGGATCTACCCTCTAATATGGTTCATGGTGGAGAAAAATGTAGTCGAGTTGAAATATGTTAGTACAGATAACCAAACAGCAGACATCCTCACCAAAACTCTTTCGAAAAAAAAGGTAGAATACTTCAAAGATAAACTTGGTATAGTTGAAATTACTAAGAATGAGTCTCAACATCTTTGATTATTGTACTAATAAAATATTTCTACAAGTGTTATTTCATGATTCCTTGAGCCCTTTGTACATCATGAATAAATGACGACTTCTAAAGGATTGTCACTTGTATTTTGAGAAGTTATTGCAAGGTGAAGATCTTACAATAACTTAATCTTCTATCATGATGGATATCATATGATCGATATCTAAGTAGATCATGATAGATTGTTTCTTGCAGATCTATATCAACTGAGAGATGGATATCATCAAATAACTATCTATCTATAAGTTGTATTTTAGATAAATCATGGGAGACTAATATCCGCAAACAAACAATGATTAAAAAGTCCCTATGGTAAGTATCAATGAGTGATACTTGTGCACATACCTGATGGGCATCTTGAGTACTAGCTGAATATCATGAGACTTGATATTCATAGGCCATTACTCTGAGTACTTGGAAAATATCATGAGACATTATATTTGTAGGCCATTACTCTTGGTATTATGAGATGATATCATTATGGTGGATATTCCCAAATCAAGATATCCCTGAACAGTGCAATACAATTTGATATTGCATATCGCATGAGATTTGAGATATGGCATGGTGTGTACTCTGATACTTAGTACTGAAGACACCATGTGTAGAGATTTTCCTTGGTAGGCACTATGAGACTTGATGCCAGTGCACATACCAAAGAAAATATAAGTATGGTGAATAGCTACTTGTGGATATTCATAATTATACCATACCTCTGATGATACTGTATGGTAACATCTAAATGATGAAGTTCATATTGTTCTCATCATTTTCCTGAGTGTCATATTAAGATGATGGTTCTCTGAATCTGCGCGAGAATGCTATATGTTGATCAAATTGACAGTCCTCCCTAGCTAAAAGGGAGTTTTAAAGTGATAGCTTCAGTCGGACTAAATTGATCATAAGTGAAACAGTGATTATAATTATTTAATCATTATAACTGTTAAACAGTAATTATTATATATATATATATATATATACGCTCTTAAATTGATGATTACTGTTATATTATATCATAATCATAAGACTGAATTGGTTGACCGATTACATATCATGTAAATCAGCACTTTGTTAATTCTGATTAACATAATAATTTCGGGTTTTTATTAGCAATGATCACCTTGCATTAGAAGTGCCTCTTAATAATTATCCAGCTCTGATTAATAAATGCAGATCGGTCATTATAAATACTGCTTAACATATGTTGGTCGGGAGTATTATCGTGCAATTTTTCTTTGTATAAAAGGTGACTGTTGGGTGACGGGGTATGTCCCTATATAGGGGATGCCTCTTCATTATGTAATTATTTTGAGAGAACTGCAGATGGAAAATATATCAGTCACAAAATATTATTACATCTAGAGTATATCTACTGTAATAAATCAGATTCCTAGAAAGAATAATTCAGAGCAGTATTACATCATAACTGTGAAGACATATATATACAAATATATCTGCACAACAGAAGAGTAAAGTGAAAATAATTAGAGTAAATACTTACACAGCAGTGTTACTACAAGCACAGTGCCTCTTCATACTCATATCAGCCATAAAGAGAGATGTATATTAAAATATAATATATTGAAATTGATAGGAGATTTGATATCATATCAACTTGGAGATCAATATATATCCTTATTATAAGAGAAGTAATATAATAAGATATCTATCTAGAAGAGAGAATATCTATTATGTTCTAATTAAGATAATTGAGATTAAGATTCTAAGTATAAGTTATCAATATCACCTAGATTTGATACCTTATCTAAGGTATTTTACATACAAAATTTAAAAGGGCATACATAGGCTAAATCTGATAAAAAATTCAACAAGCCTCGTCAAAATTTAGAACTGTTGAAGGTAGAGGTTGACAGCCGTCAAATCCATGAGTGCCCTTCAAAAGTCTTAAAGCCTTAAACAATGGACTCTTTTAATAAATAAAAATGTCACATTTGCAAGAAAGATTTCAGAGGATGCTACAAAAGGGTACGTCTCAATTTTTGGGTGTTACAGATTGTGAAATTATAAATTTGTCCAAAAATAGTTATGGATGAGAAAACAGAGGCTCATAGATTGCACATGTTAGCAGAAATGAGGTCTCACGGCGTGACAATGCCAGCAGATTCTTTTGGAAGTGGACAATCATCGCTTCTGCCATTCACGGTTGGTAATGGTAGTAGTGAAATTGCCACAAGAGGAAAGAGAAAGATTAATGGTAGTGAGAAGCCAGAGACAGCTAAAGCTATGTCTAATGTGCAAGCAAGTTTTCCATTGCCAAATTCTTTTATGCCCAAGCATTCCCATTTCATATGGCTTGTTCCTCTTACGTCAAACAAATGATCAAAGATTTAGCCTCTTTTAAGCCTTCACTTGTACTCTCTAAATATCATAAGTTATACACTATCCTCCTAGTTAGATACTATTCTTCTTAGGTCATATTAGTTAATCCTTAGTTTAATACGTAGTTTCTATTTTTGCTTTTAGTTCATGATTGTTTCATAATAGAAACATCGCCTCTGCAAATATATATATGAAGCTCCTCTTTTTAATACAACATCAATTTATCGTAACAGGGAATCAAAGCGGGTTGATGGAATTTCATAAAATTTGTGCCTCTTTTGATCTCGAAATTTTTTCAAACATTTGTGTTTCAATTTTTTAAAATTTAAATCATTGGAGGAATTTTATGAAAATTTATGTTCTGTCTTCAAAGATTTTTGCTAAAAATCACAAACCTAGTCAACGATTTTAATCACGCAATTTCTTTGATTGTCGAGGGTTGTATGTACTTGCATGCATTTACATGTGCTTTTTGAGAGTTGCATGTTGCTTGGATATGTTTTTTACCATGAGAAGTCTCATGTTTTGCCACATGAGGGTTTCTTTGATGGGCTTACATAAATTTTTCCCTTAAATTTTTTTGATGGGTTTTCATATTTTTTCCATTTAAAAATTATGGGTCAGTTTTAACAATTTTTTCATCAAATTATCAATTGGGTTTTGAAAAAATCCTTAAAATTTATTTCTTGGGTTTTAATAAAAAATTCTCCAAAGTTATTTGTCAGTTTACCATTTTTCCTAAGAAATGAGGTTTTGTATTTTTTGATTTGTCTCATATTTTGTTCCTAAAAATTCATTGTTTTGGGGATTGAATAAGTTCATCACTAGGAATACTTAATCCTTGCTGTTTAATGTTGACTGTCACACCGTCGATCCTTTTCTGAACCAATCAGCATTGCTGATATTTGACAGGTCAGCGACCATGCTCTTAACCCTTACATAGATAGAAGCATGGATTAATTTGACTTGGTTGTTTTGCTTTTGCCTACAAGGGTATAGACAGCTTAGTGCGAACAATGAGTCTCCTTGATTAACTATTAATATGCACATTATAATTATATCCTTAACTTAGTATTATCATGTTATATTATTATATCATCAGTAATATCATTACTTTATCATCAGTATTATCTTATTATTAATTCGTACTATTGCCGTATTCAGTTATTAATATATAATGCTATACTAATAATAATATCTTATATTCATTTATTCACTACATATTAGTTAAATTATATTATTATTTATTCATTTATTATTTATTATTTATTATTTAAATTCTATTATAAGAAGGGGCATCACAATATTGCAATATAATAAATATAAATTAATGTAAATATCACATTTTAACATATAATTATAATATTTATGATATAATAATATCGTGCTTTGGTTAGTTTTTAGTTTCTAGAGAATATGACTTAATTCTGTAGATGGCATGCAGGAGAGAAACCTTGACCGATCTCCCAAGTTAAGCCTCGGTCTGGTGGAGGGTAGCTTCCTAAAAAATAGACTGGGGCTGCTGAGATTTTTTAAAGCTATCAATCCCATTAATTTTGCAGTGCAATTCAACTTCAAATTTGAAGGACCAAAGTTTTAAGGAAGTTGGTGGTCTCACGTGTACAATACTTTCGTCTTCTATACTCTGTGCAGTGATAAAAGCAAGTACCCCAAAAATGCATTTCCTTCTGAACTATTTTTAACAATAAATTTAAACTTAGTGCTTGACAAATGGTAGATAACATTCCTAAAACTGTTAGGAAGAATTTCGAGATCCACCCATTTTCACTTGCTCAAATCTGCAAGTCTGAAAAGTAGGAGCTCTTATTTTCTAGGAAATAAATCCAAATAATCATGTAGCAAATATTTTGTTCCTTCATGGAACCTCCTCTTCCTTCATAATTGAATCTTAAGCTCCACCAGGGGACCCCAACGTTAATCCCCTGCCATTATTACATATAGAATAGTTTCCCTGCATTCAGCGGGCAGTCTCCTTTTAAAAAATCCATTAGAGTGCAGAGGAATGTCACACATGAGCACCTCAAAAATTGGTAGAGAAGTTGCACTTGAGTTTGTGATAAATGACTTCAATTGGTGAGCAAAACCTGCAATGATGGTAGGGGAATGTCTACGACTGCCTATACAAAGTGCTCATCGAATTGTATAATTTTTTATGCTTATGTTGAAATAAGTAGACGTCATTTTGAATTGATCCAAAGTTGTTTGGATGAACACTTAAATTCAATTGAGATATCAATTATGCTGTGAGTGGATACTTATACAGAGTCAGATGAAGAAGAGGTTACAAAGTGGAAGTAATGTCTGCAGGCAATGATTTGACCTCAATCAAACTTGCTCAACAGGTTCAGTAACATATGAAGTCATTATATTGGTAATTAGTAGTTTTCACTGGGGGAAAATTCATTCATATAGAAATGAAGGCACATCAGGGGAATTGAATTGATTTTCCTTACATTTGTTTTGCCTGGACGACATTAAATTACCTCTTGTTCATTCTTATATTCCTCTAGCATATATACCGCTTGGGTTGATGCTATATGAGAGACATCTTCGATAATATGCTTTCACTTAGATGATAGAAGAGATACAAACTCATTTGAAAAATGCAGTCCAAACCTACAAATGCTTCAGGCCATTGCCATGTTTCTTTAGATTGAAGAATTCTATGCAGAGAGAGTTCACTAATATAGCTGCAAGTGTGACCATGCAGGGGTGGTGTTCTTGGGGGCCCTTGTTAATTCATGTATTTCTCTAGCACAAATGCACTCCTTAGTTGATGCTATGAGAAAGATGCCTTGGATAATATGTTTTCACACAGATATCAGGCCAGATAGAATTTCATTTGAAAAATGCACTACAAACCTACAAAGTCTATGGACAATTAAAGGTTCTAATCCATCGCTGCAGTTTTCCCCAGATTGGGTTTCCCAGTCGTAAATCTCTTCTACTATCTTCATTTATGTTGTTATTTTTGTCCACTAGCATAAGCTTGGTTGATTGCCACAATTCTAGAGCCCAAGCACATGTGAACATGACTTATCTTTGTTAATAGATGTGTGATGCATGGACCAGTTGGAGTGGTAGATAGTAGATACGTCATAATTTGCAAATGTTATGTTGTTCAAAGCATAGAACTTGTTAAGAACAAGATGTTGAATTTGATAGTGATGAACTGTGAAATGGAAAAATTTACATGAATTATGGATTATCAATGCCCAAAACAGTGGACCAAAGAAAATACTGAACGCTTGGTGATCATTGCTGAAGACTAGGCAGTCTTATGTTATTTGAAGCCAAGGTTGTGTGCATGTGTGCTTAACAAAGATCCCAAATTCGCTGGGAGTTGGGCAAGTTGGGCGAATCGGTGGGCAGAATCATGCCTGCCAAGCTTTGCCAACTTGCTAGCTCGTCTCAGCAAGTTATGCCAAAACTCGCCGTGTCCACTGCCAACTACTCTGTCGGTGGCAGTGCCAATTTAGCACTTTAAAAAAAAAAAATTTACATTTCTTTTCCTTTTAACCCTAAAAGGTCTTCTAGTTACTTGTTATGGGAAGAAGAGAGGAAGAAAAAGGAGAAGCCATAGGTTTACAACCAGAAGGAAAGGGGAGCATCAAGGAGACCACAAATCAATTTAGAGAGGCCATAGACTTGCATCGAGAGCATCAAAGAGTCAATAGGAAGACTTCTCAATTCATTTGCAAGAGGTAAGTGTTAAACTTTGTAAATACTAAATTTTGTTGATTTTTTTTGGTTTGTTAATATAATTTTCATCGTTTGTTAAATTTTTTTAGTTTAAAACTTTAACTTACTAAATCTTGAATGTTTTTATTAAATTGCATAAGTATAATAATAGCAAAGTGCAAAGTGCACACCCTACAATTTTTTTAGAAAAAATTTGTTAACATGTATTTACAATTTTTTCTCAAACAATGTAGGGTTTGCTGATATTTATATTAGTCTATAATTGTGTAAGACTTTCTTATTGCAGCAGCCTTAACATTCATTTTTTACGATGGCTCCAAACAATCCAAATTGGAAATGTATCAAGAATTTTCCTGTTTGAAAAAATAATCAAACAAAATGTTTTTTTCTGTAAACAAATCAGTTTTGGTGGCATCAATACATTCAAATAACATATTGTTGGCATACCTAGGCATGATATGGAGATATTCAAAAAACAAACTCTCAAGGCAAATGTTTTTGTTATGTCTTGTTGCAACACATGAACAAGAAAAGTTACCTAAGAAGAGGGCAATTGGATGAGTTTGTGAGATTGGCTCCCATGCATCCGCATCTGCATTTGCATCTGTATCTGCAAGTTGTATTGGAGAGGGTTCTACTAGGTCTCCGTTTCATCCTAGTGCTAGTGCTAGTGACACTATTACCTTTCATCCTAGGGTGCGGAAATCGAGATTGAATATTTATTTTGTGTTGCACAATACTCCTACGCACATACCTTGCTTAAGAGCATGGGTTGGAACAAGCAGATTCATGATGCTACAAAAACCCAAATTTGCAAAATTTGGTACTTTTGCAACATTTCATCTATTGCAGCCATGTACTTTTTTATTTGATTGTTTTAAGTTTAAAAGTAAATTTTATAATGTATAGTTTGCATTTGACACTTTGAAGTAGAAGTCTACTTTGTCTAATCATAATGATCTATCATCTAGTCATAATTTATTTGTGACAAGTCTCTTTATTGGCAACACATGATAGATGTCATAACCATTTGTGGTGTGGGGTGTAAAGCACCCTACTAATGCTAAGTTAAGTGGCCCCCTCTTGTTAGAAATGGTTGATGATATGAAACTTGAGCTAGAGCACCACCGACAGACTTAGTGCCAAAAGGGTTGCACCATCATGACAAATGGTTGAACGAATAGGCAGAATAAAATACTCCTAAATATTCTTGTTTCTTGTAATAGTAATTGATCATTCTACTTCCCTAAATGCATTGAATAATTTGAATTTTGATTTGTAGATTGATCATTATTTTGTTCTATTTTAATTTTTTAGGATCCACCATGTTCTTTAAGTCTGTTGATGCATCCTCACATGTGAAAAAAGCCACAGAAAATGTGGTGCAAGTGGTGACAGGCAATGCAACAAGTTATGTTGACACAAGTAAACTTTTGTTGAGTTTTAACTTTTCAATTTTTTAAAATTTGATGGAGAGACATCTATAAATTTATTTAAAGTTTTCTTAACATATTTAAATTTCTAATTAATTTAATATTGTTGCAAATAAACTTTTGATGGAGAGAAGCCCCAAAAAAATTTGGTCTCTATATGCAGTTCAATGCCTTGAACTCATGTTGGAGGATATGATAAGCTTCAATGGGTCAAATCATGCATTGAAAGGCTCAATAATACCTACAAGTTTATCTACGATCATGCATTGGTCCTTAGCATAATGAGCAAATACATAGGGCAAAAAGAGTTGGTTCATCCTAGTATCACGAACTTTGGCTCAAATTTCCTCACACTCAAATCCTTGTTGACATCAAAGGCAGCTTTGAGGCACATGTTTGTTGGGGAGGAATGGACTTCCTCATCCTATGCTACAGCCATTGCAAGGATAGATGTAGGAGATTGCCTTTGATGAGTTAGGTTTTTGGACCCCTTCTGAAGAAATTTTGTAGGTAAATTTACTGCAATTTAACATTTAGTATCTACTTGTTTAATAATTTAGTTTTACTTTTGATCTATATGAATATTTTTATTTGGTTTGCAACTTTGCAATTTTGCTTTTTTTTATTTAATTTGTGACTTCATTGGTTTCTTTTTACATTATATGCAGGTCACTAAGCCCCCCATAGTTCTCCTACGAGTTGTTGATGGGGAGAAGCCCTCTATGGGCTACATATATGAGGGTATGGATAGGGCCAAGGAGGCCATTAGATCTAGGTATGCAAGAGTGGAGGATAAGTATGGCCCCATTTGGGAGATCATTGATATGAGATGGCAAAACCAGCTTCATAGGTCCATCCATGTAGCAACTTATTACCTCAATCCAACATTTTGTTTCTATCCCAACTTCAAAGCAGATGAGGAGGTTCTTAGTGACCTATAAGCAATGGTGCAGAAGATGTGTAGTGATAGCAAAACCTCAACTACAACCATTGAGTTGGATAAAGATAATAACGAAGGGGTGACTCTCTCAAGCAAGATGTGGATAGATGCTCAGGCAAAATTACAACCAAGTAAAAATATATTCTTAAGTTTATGGTTTATAAGTTATGCATTTTAATTTTTGATTTTGTAATTTAGCCTTAAAGTTGCACTTGTAAGTTGTAAATGAGACTAATTTCTATTCTTTTGCTTATTTCAGAAAGATGGTGGCAAATGTTTGGGCCCTCAACCCCAAATCTTCAAAAAACTACCATCTGTATTTTGAGTCAGCTAGGCAAAGCTTCTGGATGTGAGCGTGATTTGTCGGTGTTTGAGCACATCCACTCGAAGAGGTGTGATAGATTGTTTGTGGAGAGGTTGAACGATCTTGCCTTTGTTTATTACAACCTCTATGCGTTTGAGTGGCTAACTGAGGCTACCAATCCAGTCTTCACTAAGGGCCATGAGTGGGTTAACCAAGCAGACATAGAGGCTAAGATTGTGGCTATGGCAAAGGAGGATAGAACACATTCCAGCACATGCACGGTTGATGTTGATCATGGCAACTCATAACAGGGACCATGGCTTCTTAGTCCTCAAGGACCTACCTTAGACGTCTTTGTAGAAGGCAAAAAAACTACTCTAAGGCTAAGGTTGAGGCCGAGGATGACGATGAGGCTGGAGCAAATAGACTTGTTTTTTGTTTATAGTGTTTACACTTTATAGTTACACATGTATTTCATGGAACAATTGATGTCATCAGTTTCATGGATTTTACATATACATTTGACAACATTTATAATTCTATATATTTATGTCATATGATTCTATGTTTTCTATTTCCTTCAAATACAATTTACATTTTATGTATGTGATGGATTTATCCCTTATGTCCCTTGTTTATGTATGTAATGACAAATTAATTTCTATTTGATGATGTTATAGTGTCTAAGTTTTATTCAACAAAGGGTGTATGAAACAAGTGTTAAATTGTTAAAAATCTCTCGATTTCAAGGCTTTTTTCATTTTGTTGTCATAGCCAAGTCACAAGTCAAGTCAGCCTTGCCGAGTCCAAGTTTGGGAACTATGGTATCTACAAAAGTTAAGTTCGAACCATACTAATTAAAATGTGACGCGACAATCTTGGCCTATTCTTGGGTTATTGAGGGGTTGATGCAAAGGGCCTAGGTTACTTCAAGAATTCTTTAAGGTTTGCACTTGTTTGGGTTTCAACTTTGCACCATCCAATGATCCACTCCCCTAGCCTTCTCAAGAGGCTTCAACAGAGCTTTGAACTTGCTCTTGGTTCACCCCCTTGTGATAAACTCTGTTACATCCCGAATTTTTGCTTAGTTTAAAAAGTTTATTGTATTTGTTAAGACTTCAAGCGAAATTGAGTTGGTTTGCTAAATTGTTATTTTTTTTTATTACATGAGAAAAAGATGCGTTAGTTGTTCGTTATAGTTTCATGCGAAATTTAAGAGTTGGATTAATCATTATAATGAGAAATTGAAATAATGGTTTTCAATATGATGTTACATGAATGGCAAGTGGTTTAACTAATATGATTAGTTGATTTTGATTAAACAATTTGGAAATATGTTATTACCTTGATAAACTTTCTTTTGTTGGAATGCAACTAAGGGGGGAAGCATTGCCAGACAGGGAAAGGGTGTGAGGGCACCACCTACCATTAAGCTAATAGGTATGGGTCCTAAACCACCTTGGACAAGGTTAAACTGGACTAGGCAAGCAAAGGTATACCAAGTGATCACCATGAGTTAATTGGGTCAACACACTTAATAAGATAATAAAATAATCAAACTAGAACAAATTGTTACCTTTATATATTGGGATCTCAAAGCTTCCTATTATAACGGACATGTCTTAATATAATGATACCATTCTACCTACATGTACTTGTACGTGTATATACATGTGTAAATTCAAATATGACGTACATGAAGATCTACACTTATAATATGATGCATACACAAGATACATATATTTAGAATATTATGTATATATACATGTATGTGTACATGTATATACGAGTATAGGTAGTTACAAGATGGTGCCTTTATATTAACACATTGAGAGCAAATTAATAATTCCACCTTTTAGCAATGTTCTAATATTAAAATTTTGCGTCATTGACCCTCTATATTTCCGACGGCCTATATATTTTATATTCTTTCATCAGGCCTTTATGCTCTCCAGCGGCCTATTCTGATATTGTTTGAATTAGCCATTTGTGTTATCGGCCTTTTAATTTTTGGCTCTTGAACATAACTCGTGTTTTTGCGACCTTTCTTCATCTTGCTCATAACTCCATTCAGGAGTGCATATCTTGAACCGAACATGCATTTGTAACAGCCAGCCAATTCCAATACAGGTGATTGCATTCATACCACTGAACACACTTCATATAGATGATTACATTCATACTTGCTCTCTGCCATTTCATTGCCATCTGCAAATTGCATTAACAGTGTTGTGTTTGATATTTCAGAAGCTTCCACATCAGTCCCTTGTTCTTATCTTCATTTAGCACTTCCAGTGTCGTGATTCATACCTGAGAATTGCATACTAGCAATTCTTTCTCACCTGCGATTTGCCTTCCGGTTACTGTTCATACCAGCGATTGCTACAGGCTTGATAATCTACAGCCAAGGAACCATGCCAGGCAATTCCAATTTTTACCAGCAGTGAGGGTGATAATACCTCTGTTTACAAGCCAGGTCGTCCATTTTCTGCATTTCTTTTTTTTTCTTTTGTTATATGTGAGGACTCTAAAATTCTAGTTTGTAATCTGAAGAAAAGCATTGTTAATTTAAATAGAACCAAACGGACTAGATCAGAATAGAATGTCTTGTTTATATAAGTCTGATTGTTAAGTATATGCAAAAGGGGTCTGAATTATTTGATTGCGTACTGTTATGATTATTCCTTTCAGAACTTAAATTAAATTGGAAGGATTTCCAACTCTGTGCAATACTTATACAGGGGCATCATCCATATGCCTCTGAGATAAGGGAAGGCACTCTCAGAGAGTTAAGAAAACTGTTATGTAGTACCATGAACCTCTTTTATAAATGTCTGATATAAGCCCAAGCTGGGCAGAAAGTTTGACTGTGATGAACAGAGATTGTTCAAGGATATAAATAGTCACACTGAGATTCATCAAGAGTGACCAACAAGGTCGAGATGAAGGGTGTGGGCTGATAGAAAATGAAAAGTGGGCTATACCTGCAAGATAAGAGAAAGAATTCAGAAACAAATTAAACAATTAATGAACATAAGCAAAACCTAATAAACTAAGTCAGCTCTTGGCAGTCCAAAGTAAACATCTTGTTTGTCAAGTCAAGCGGTCGGTAAAACAGGTACATAATGCCCACACAAATCCTTGGCCAAGGTAGGTTAGTGGAATGCTTGTTATTGTGATCACTAAAGATCAGGATAGCTTGCAGTCGGAAAGATGGGCTGATGGAAAGGACTTCATGGCCTAGCTAGATGTATAGCTGACACTCTTAACACCAGGATGCTCAGGAGGCAGGACTAGTGGTGTCCCGTGCCTAATCCCACACAAGGAGAGTCTTTCTCAATTGAGATTGTGTGGGGATACTTAGGGTCCGCAGTTGGGAGGTTAAGCCTCTGACAATGCTCCTCCTCCTCCCCACCTTGCTAGGACTTGCACAAGACAAGGTCAATATCTAATTTCTTACATTGTCATATTTATCGGGTATTATTCTTTATGTTTTAAATCAAAATCAGTTTATTGTTGCAAATATTTCTCTTTATATTTAGATAGTATTAAATAATCTTCTTTCCTTCAAGTAATGGTTAGTTGTGAATACTCTTTTCATTTGTTAGTTAAAGATAGTTTAGTTATTCTATTATAGTCGTTAACCTTCTTTCATTTCAATGAAGTAGTTCTATAATTGTCATTCATTCATGTGAACATGGAAATTAAACATAATTTAATATAAATTAACAAGTGTTATTTATGGCTAGGAAAATAGTATGTTATAAACTACTTGAGCAATTCACACGCATTGTGAGATATAACTCACACCAAAT
This sequence comes from Cupressus sempervirens, assembly GCA_028749045.1. Lineage (NCBI taxonomy): Eukaryota > Viridiplantae > Streptophyta > Pinopsida > Cupressales > Cupressaceae > Cupressus > Cupressus sempervirens. Next base: position 229,268,203 of record CM053792.1, on the reverse strand, counting down.
ATTCACCTTCCCTAAAGACATTCAATGCAACCTACCCCAAGCATTTCAAGATGTTGACACCATTATTTGAAAAGAGACTTGTGTGGGTGTCTCTTACACTTCTAACACCCCAATTGGCTCATCTTGACTCCTTGGAACCAACATAAAATGCCCTACGTACTATCTAGCGCAATAAGCCCTACTAGGGGACCTAGTAGCAATTACCCCTCCAAATCGACTTCTCAAGCTTAAACTCCCAAACTTCCTTAATAAGGGCTAAAACAAAATGCATTTGCGGATAACCTTTTTGGCTCTCCTATGAAATATTACAAATCCAAACCTAGGTTTCACTTATGACCAGGTCAACCCAATATTGCCCAAATTAGGCTTATAGGGCTAGTTTCTTGGGGTTTGTTGAAACTCTTCACCAGTTGACTTACTTCAACAAAAAAAACTTGATATTCCATGTCTGTCATGCCTAAGGATGTGAGGTCAATCATCAGATAACACCCGCACAACCATTTGACCCTTTTTGCAACAAAAATTTCTTCTCTTCCTAGCTTGTCACATCCAAATGTCAACCCTTGGGCATCACTCCAAAATACAAGTTTTGTTTGGACCAATCTGAAACCAAGTGCATCTTATAGTACACAATTAAACCTAACATTCCCCAAAGGATTGGCCAAATCCAACAATGGAATGTTAGGCTAAGGCCATTTGTTTTCAAGACACTAGAGCTTGGAGGGTTTCTAGGCTCTTTGCACTAATTTTGCTGATCTCTCTTATCCTTGCACCAATTGGAAACAAATCAACTGCAAATGAAGCTAATTCACAAAACCAAACTCTTATGTCAATGGATCTGATCTACCAATCAATGTTTGTCCATACAATTACAGAGAATAGAGAAAATTGGAAATGAAATGAAATGAAACGTTTTAATGATGTCCACGAGACCACTGGTATAAAGGACAAAAGGACAGCTAAGCAGCCTGCTGAACTTTCTCCAAGTTGTTCCTTTTGTTGAGAATCTCTATTAGAAAATTAGTTGTCTTGTGTAATCTTGCCTCCTCGAATTGTTCCTTCATACTGCTCCCCTATAAGCTATCCCTGAACTTGTTGCAAATATCTTCATAAGCAACACACTCCTTGACAAAGTGCCATTCCGTTTCCAACACTCCCTTGCTGCAAAAGGTACAGATTCTTTCTTCCCACCCCTATTTAGGCACCTTCCATCTACCAGTTTCACATCGTAAATGATGAGAACTGGTCCTTAATTGAGCAATTAATATTTTGGCCTTGCATTTAATGAGAATTGAATTGAACAATCCAAAACTCCTTATTTCCTCCAAATCATCAAAATACATTGTTTCTCAACCATTTGGGGCTTATACCTTCCTATTGTAAACTATCCCAACTGGTTCCAACGGAAATTCAAATTAGTTGGTTGTTGAGTAACATAAGTACATGATTTTGTCAATGTTAGCAACTTGACAACATTTCATCAAACTTCCATTTCCTGTTACAACTTGATTGGAAACATTGAGACTATGTCCAAAATGACTCAAATGAACACCAAACTTTGACCCCTTTCTACAAGCCTAGGGTGGTTGTTAACTAGGTTTGATCACATGGGTTATATTGCACTACAAACACAATATTGGCTCTATTGGCCTTACTATAACTCATCAAACTTTGGAATGGTCTATACAAGACCTTATTACATCACAAAACATCTTAAAGGTAACAAAATGCCCTCAAGAATCGTTCAAACCCTAAGGTGCCCTGCACCATACTCTCTCTCCGTTTAATAAAACTCAAGTCCCTTGAGAAAGCAAGGTTGCAACAATGGTTCCATGTTTGAGAATCTCTTCTTCTGTCATTCAAGTGGCATCCTCATAAGGCAGACCACTCCACTTCACAAGGAATTCCTTGTATGTTCGGTTTATGGTCCTCTTAAGTATCTTGGAGTCCAAAATCTTCACAAGCTTCAATGGTTCATTAGGTGGAAGATCCTTGAGCCACCCATCTTCATCTTTTTCATCAATACCTACATCTGCAATATCCTTTAGGGAAACAAATCACAGACATTGAAAATGGGTGAGATTGTTAAGCTTGGTGCAAATCAATTTCATACGCATTGTAAACAAATTTATGCAATATTTTGCAAGGACCAGCCTTGTATTGAACATCTCGCTTCCTCTCATCTACCTTGGACTTGTATTTGTTTACCCGCTTCTCCTATACTTCCTTGAACCTATCGTGAATGTCTTTCATGGTCACTACAATATGTTCACCTTTCACACTTCTTTTCACTATGCCATTGAGATCTCTCAACTCTAGTATTCCCCTTGGATATGTCCCATGCACTACTTCAAAAGGACTTATGCCCGTACTCCTATTCATAGAGTCATTGTAAGCATATTTTGCTTGACTAATGACCATATTCTAATTTTGCTCATGTTACTTGGCCAAACATCTTAGCAAATTGCCAAGAGATCTGTTCACTACCTCAGTTTGGTCATCAGTTTGAGGGTGATAAAGAAATGTGAAATACAATTGTGTACCCAACTTCCACAAGATACGTCAAGAATGCCCTACAAACTTTGAATCTCTATCAGATACAATGTTAAGAGGTAGACCATGAATTCTAACAACTTCCTTGAAAACGAGGTCTACAATATGAGATGCATCATGAGTGACTTTGCAAGGAATAAAGTGAGTCATTTTATTGCACCTATCCACAACCACAAAGATGATGTCATGTAACCACAAAGATGATGTCATGTCCTCTAGGGGTCCTAGTAAGGCCTAAAACAAAGTCCATACGTATGTTCTCCCAAGGTCTGTTAGGAAAAGGTAAAGATTGGTTAACGGCCTGCATTAATAGTACTTTTAGCCCTTTGACAAATACCACAACTCTCCACAAACTTCCTGACATTTGTCTGCAATTTGGGCCAAAACTAAAACCTCCTTAATTGTTCTAGGTTCTCGTCTAGGCCAACATGGCCACCTAGACTCCCATAGTGCTTCTCCTTAATGATGTACTCTCTCATGGAACATTTTGGTACACAAAGTTGATTGCCTTTGAACAATAACTTGTCCTGCAACAAAAACTCAGAAAACTCGACATGATAAGTGTTGAAGAAGTTAGAACAAACCTCATATGCCTCCTTAAAATCAGTGTCATCTTTGTACAATTCCTTGAGGGGCTCCACCTCCATACTCTCCAACTAAAATTCTTGAATGCTGAACACCCTTCTACTTAGTTCATCCGCTACTTTATTGGTCTGCCCCTTCTTACGTTTGATTGTAAAAGTATAAGCCTGCAACTAATCTACCCACTTCATATACTTGCAATTCAATTTCTCCTATCTATTGAGGAAAATAAGGGAATGATTATCAGTGAAGACAATGAATTCCTTTGGCAAAAGGTAGTTTCTCCATTTCTTAAGGGCATGGACCATTGCATACAACTCCAAATCATAGGTTCACTATTTTCTCTTTGCATCATTTAATATTTTTGAGAAGAAGGTTATTGCCCTTCCTTCCTGCACCTATTGCCACGTTACTAGCATCACATTCGACAATAAAAGGTTTATTAAAATCCGGAAGCACAAAAATAGGAAATTGGGCCACTCTACCCTTTAAATATTCAAGACTTTTATTGGGACTATCAGTCCATAAAAACTTACCTTTGTTATCCCCCTTATTTGTGTCAAGAATGCGATAATAAATCTGACTAAAGTTCCTGGTGAACTTCCTATAGAAGGTTGCCAAACCATGAAAGCTTCTGACACCACCTACACTCCTTGGTGTTGGCCAATTTAAGGTCACCTTCACCTTTGAAGGATCCCTCTTTAGCTTGCCCTTGGAGATGACAAAACCTAAATACACCAATTCTTCCTTCACGTCATCAAGTTTTCCTCAAACTCAACCCAAGACTATTTGTTTACCGGAACTTGTTGATCTTTGTTTAACCAAGATACCTTGTATGGGTTAACACAAGTCAATCTCTTCAATTTGAACTTATCAACCATTTCGTTAGAAATCAAATTCTCAATGGATCCAAAATCTATTTTAAATCCACATCTTACCATATTCCTTGCACGGGGTCCTAGATAAGCTCTTCCTTTGTGGGGGCTCCTCTTGAGGCACTATTAATAAGGTCCTTCTCATCATCAAGTTCTCTCCATCTAGTGAGGATCTTGCATTACCAAAGGGAGAATTAACACTTTAATAATAATCCTCTTGCACCAATTAATTTCTCCTCTCCACCATGAGACGTTGAGGCCTTCTCAAGACACTTGTTCATGGTGTGCCCTACTTAGTTACAATTATAGCATCTCCCTGTGAAGACACTAGCACCTCTCCCTAGTCTACCATTCCTTCCCCTTCCATTGGGTCTTCTACCTCCAAAACTTCCTCCTCTGGTACTTGAATCTCCACTTGATTCATTGTTCTTGCTAAATTGGCTCCTTCTCCCAAAGCTCCCTCTTTCTCTGAAACTCTTTCCCCCTTTTCCTCTACTATTTTGCTCTCCTTTCCTCCTGGGTTTACCCTCAGCCCTTGATGCCAATTAAAAGCATGCATCCATTGTCTTAGTTGTCACCAAACTTATTTATCCTAAATGGCATACCTCATACCTAAGCACATTCGTGTACTAGGCCACCTTCTCTCTTTCCTCTTCATGGTGTTTGGCTCTCGTGCTCAATCTGCAAAACTCCTTTGTATAGGAAGCCATATCTAAGTCCTTCAAATTGTGGAATTCCTTGATGTTCTAGATCTCATAGTTTGCAGGCATAAATTTTCCCTTGAGTAGTGTCACCATCCTACTCCATTTGTTGATCATATTCTTTCCTAGTCTTTCCTTTTCATTCTGAATACAATTCCACCACATTGAGGCAGAACCTCTCAATCGTCTGTGCAAATCTGACCTTTTTACTATCTACCACCTCCTTATATTCAAGGTAGCTCTCTAGGGTTTCTATCCAATCAACGAGCTCATCTCCATCCAGTGTCCCACTGAATGTAGGGACTTCCATCTTAGCCCCAGCACCTTCCCTATGTGCTTCCTTTATGGCATTCACAAAAGCCTTGTGTTCTGCATGCAAATCTTGGGTCACGTGTCTTTCTTCATCCTCCTCTTCTATCTAATCCTCAGGGGCTTCAAAGTCCCTTTCCACTTGGCTCTGCTTGCCCTTCAGTTTCTTCATCATCTTCTTGAGTTTAGCTTCCCACTTTTCTTCTATTCTTTGTTCCATTTCCAAAAGGTCTTCAGGTTTTGCTCCTTTGGGTAGCATTAAGATAGCCTCAAGTAATAGGGGATCGGCATGGTACTTAGGGGCATTCAAGACTCGCCACGGATAATTACAGCCAGGAGGATGGAACAGATCTTCCATAACACAGAAGCTTAATGAGCATCCAGTTGCTTTACAATAAGAGGGGAAGCTGTATGTGTAGCTGACTTACATTCTCCAAATAATTGCTAACACAGAGCATAAGTATACAGCAAAACTGCTTAGCCATTGATTAAAAATTTATAAGGGTTCATGTAAAACATGCATTAGAATCTCCAAGTTCTTTGAGTGATATTTCTACAGGAAGAACCATAGGAGCTGGAGATAACCTTTTTTGTCAAGAAACTCTACTTGCCGAAGATACTCTGGACTCCTGGAGTGCATCTGTCAACAATAGATCATGTTACAAAAAGACCAGCTGATGAAGTGAGTGTAGACTATGATTGTGAGGCATTAGGTCCTCTATTTCTATCACTGTTCCAAAATGGTAAGCTCTAAAGCCCATACGAAATCTTGCAAAAGGAATGCCAGAAGCAGATCATAGGATACATAGAATCTACTAAGGTCAAAATCAGCTCGGTATTTCTTTTAATTAAAAAACACAAACTGCACTAGCTCAATCAGATGAAGATGAGTGTGTGGTAGTCCACAGCTCATAGCACTTCTTGTCTTATATAATCATGTATGAAGATGTCCACGCATTCATTATAACAAGAAGCATAGATGGGGCATTTGGAGGAAATGCCTTCCAATCTGTACCAGTTGTAGCAACAAGTGCATTGGCTGCATACAAAATGACACATCTCGTATGAATGTGCATTCATCATACAACAGACATGATTGGAACTAGTGAAAAGCATCCCATTAAAGAAAATACAATAATTGGTTTTTGAAGTGATGGAGAAGTTACCTATGTTACCTCAAGTTTCCCAGATGGGAGGCACTGTTTCATTGTCGCAATTTTTTGAGCCATATTTGGGGATGGCTAGAGGGCAGCAAAGGGGACAGCTATGTAAAATATAGGAAATTTAAAATATATAGGAAAGATTTCAAATATTCATGTGAAATCATTGACAAAGCATGCATATATTCATTATAGAACCTTAAAATATAACATTAACATAAACTGAGAGCTCACATGAGAGTCAAAGTCAAATAAATTATCAAGACTTATATATTAGTACTATGGGGCAGCCAGGGAACATCCCTGAGGCATCCCCAAATCCCTAGGTAACTCTGGAAATTACAGCTTTGCATCTAGATTTATTCATTGACATGGATTTTTCACAAGATATAAATGCTACCCTGCCCAATATTCTTTCATTTGGCTATAGCCTATGCAAAACAAATCTACCAATCAAGTCTACAATGAGATGACTAGGAAATGTACAGTGATAGTTCATTACTGGAAACCTAATCAAACACGTTGCTTCAATTCTTGGTTTGGATCCAAAATGTTGTGAGTAAGAAGAAACTGCACATACTTGAGTGTCAACTTTCAAGTTCTTCTATTGATCTTGTTTTGAGAATCCTGTTTGCTATAGATTGCCAACTGTATGAAAAAAATTTAAGCTCTGCAACTATGATGAGAAAATAGAGAATATTTGAGCTTTTAAAGCGCCTCCTTCCCAGTGAAGCTTACTCCTAAACCATTAAAGGATAACCATTTCTCAAGATGGTTTTATTGCTGGAGAAATATGATGAGCTGAACTACATCAGGGACATCAGACTAATGTAAAAGCAGATAAGATATGTTCTTGGTCAATTCTTGCCAGGTTCATATCATGTTAAAGGTTTGAATTGTTCAGACATGCACTATGAGCTTAGCACATGGAGGAATTACAGCTAGAAGCATTGCATCCGGGGAAAGCTGTGAAGTGATGCGACATGACAGTAACATATTCTTGAGAGGCTTCATCCAATTGAGAATCTCTTGAGGAGACGTAATCCAGATAGTTTATTCTGGATGCATTTAATTTTTCAGGCTAGTCTGCTAAGTAGATCTTTGTGTATTAATTTATTAGTTGCTTGATTCAACTGCTTCAAAATATCTCAATTATATTGCAGCAGCAAGACCAAGATTGACCTCCATTCGAGAGCAACTACAAAGCTTCAAACCTTGTTCCATGGCATTTTGGGGAAAGTAAGATGACGGGATGCATTTTGATGGCATTAGTCTATGATCCATTTTTTTAAGGGACAGTGGGGGGCAGCAATATGTATGTATGCATGTATATATGCATCAAGTCTTGGTGGAAGGTAAGATGGCAGAGGCTGCATTTTGACGATGTCAATCCAAGATCCATTTTTTAGGGACAGTCTGTGGGCAGCACTATATATACATATGTATGTATGTGCAAATATATACATACATACATACATACATATATATATATATATAGAGAGAGAGAGAGAAAGAGAGAGAGAGAGAAAGAGAGAGACAGGGAGAGTTAATTCAGTGGATGACTTCTTTTGCTTTCTCTCAAGTCTGTTTTTTGGCACCCATTTTGCAGATTTTTCAGAATCAGATCTGTTGGCATAAAACCCACTTGTGGCTTACTTTCGCTTGCATTGGGGTAGATGATATTTACCTGTGGGCACCAGCTGTCCCGCGATTAAATCTTACTCTTTAATTTAACTTGATAAGTTTTAAGATGTTGAATCCTCCCACTAGATAATGCCAAGGTGAGGGTAAAATATTGCATTGCCATTTTCAACAAATCTATATAGTTGATCCTAAGTGGGAAAAAGAAGATGTTACCTATTCAAAGTTTTAATTTAAGATAATTAAAAAAGAATGTACCCATCAATCCCGAGTTGAAGGATTTGTGTCATCCAAGGACACACCTGGCAAGGTCCTAAAGGATTAATGTTCATATCATTGGGCTGATATGAATATGTTTTCTGCCCTACCTAGGTGAGAACTTTATCTTGTTCCCAAATCCCAATTTAATTGTTTCTTAAACAAGTAAGATATCAAATGATTCTCTTCAATTTTTTATCTTAGATAGCAACAATTACTGGTGATACATAATTCATAAATACTCCAGAAAATATTATGCACTGTAGGTGATGTGGATTAATTGAGATACTACAAACTTCAGGAATAATCTTTGTTGGTGAGATTTTTGCATGAATTTAAACCACCTGAATTTTGTCTCTTCTTCTGTATAATTTGATTCCTTAAGTGACTTCCTCTTTTTCTTTTGCTCAAATTTGTATTTTTGGCTCCCAAGTTTGCTGACACTTTGGAATCAGGTCCTTGGTACGAAACCCACTTGTAGATTTATTTTTCTTCTGGAGTTGGAAATCGTAGAATCGACCTGCACTGCTAACTGAATGGACTTGTAGATCTTGCCTTTATTCTTTAATGTAGTGATTTCGAGTGGAATTTTCTCTTCAGAAGGGCAATTCTCCTGAATAGTATGGTTGTCATCCATTTCCTTAACAACATTATCTGCAAAGGATGCAATGAAATATAAATAAAGAATTTTAACTGTCTAGAGTTGATTCCCACAACAATCCTGTGATTTTTATGTACATTGTCGCATCATAAGTATACCATGATCTCTCAAAGACTGCTTGCAGAAACTAGATTGATCTAAGAATCTACAAAGAAATGGTTAAACTCATTGGTACAGCTTTACATCAGAAGCTTTCCTGCCTCATTCAACCAACCTTGCTGTAATGAATACATTAAATGCTTGTTAGTTTGCTTGCTAGTTTGAAATAGAAATTCCTCCCCTAGTCTACTCGTCAATCGATGAAGCTCCTTGTAAAACTTTATTCTTAATTGAAATTAGTTGATTCAAGAGGATCGGACTGTTTTTTCAGACTTCTTTACAAAGCCAGTTTTATTTAATTATGATTCAATCCAAATGATAACTCCCCAATTAGGAAGCTTTTCATCACCAAAATCTCAGACACTCCAAAAAATCCCCAACATCCTACAAAAACTACTTGGCTTTGATTGGCAAGTGTCCTTTCAATCCTAAGTTACTGGTTCTGGTATGAGTGCAGACACAGGAACAAGTACCAAGTACATATAGCAATGAAAAAACTTCCCTTGGATACAGGTATATGTAGCGAAAGAAAATTCAAATGTCAATATATTATGAAAATTACAATCAACATTTAATACTCTTCAGTCTTCATAACTCTTCATCAAAAGTATCAAAGTCAACATTTGGTTCAATTTCACTTGAACCACAATAAATTACGACGTCACATTCACTAGCCATACTGCACAAGCTGCCACATCTAAAGCTAGTTCTGGCAAGTTGTGCAACAATAAGGTGTAAATAAAAATACTCAAGAGTTAGTTCACAATTCCTCATCACCCCTTCATTGCAATTGAGTCTCTTACATGACAGAGATTCTAATAAACTAGTGGGGATTTAAAATTGGAGACCGTAATGCGGTTGAGGAGCAACACCCCCATGGGGGTTTGGGGCCAATGTCCCCAAAAGGGTTGAGGGAAGCACCGCTCATGAGGATTTGGGGGTGACACCCCGAATGGGATTGAGAGCCAATGTTCCTCACAAGGTCCAGGGACAGCACCCAAATTAAGGCCTTTGAAACTACACAAACCTTCATGGTGCACATCATTTTCACAATTTTATCAATTCAGGGCAAAATTAAGTATGCAGGATCTTTTCTGTTTATAAAAGTATTTTTAATAAATAATTGTTTTTCTGTTTTTCTTTTGGCAGCCTTTGTTTCCACTTGGATTTGGGTTGGGTTGGGTTCGCCCAAGGTTATTCCTATGAGCCAAACACAAACCATACCCATACAAGTAGGGGGGGTGGGGCGACAAGGGTTAGTGAAGCCCAATAACATAGTTTCAATCTCAATTTTCAAATTTTCCTTCTCTCAATTCCTTCATGTTCTCACCTTCTTCTGCATATCAACATCATTGTCCAGTTATCAGGAGTTGTGAATTCAATGGATTGCAATGCATTCAACATCATCTAGCATGGAAGGCTTGAGACTATATAAGTTTTCTACATTCACAATTAAATATAACTTCATACAAGGCAGTGGACCTAGTTTGGCACAACTTCACTAATATATATGTTATCAACTTCCTCGCATGTAGTGGATATTAGTGGGAGTAAAGTTGGGAAATAAACCAACATCCTCACATGTATCGATCATGCACAATTGATGACACCTATATCATCCAAGCAAATGATCAAAATAAAGTAAAAGTAGGCAAAGTACTACATTAATAAACTTTTTAAATGATGCCTATATAGACTCTGTTTGGTCTTGGAGGCATCCTTCCATATGTCTTATTCTTTCATTCAAACTTCTTGATATCCATATTTTAAATCCAAATTCCTTAAATTGTTGGATGTTGCAAATGATAAAGTGGATCATCAATCCTTGGGAAAGAACGCCTACTCTTGATAGTGACTTCAATGAGTAATTTGCAATCATCTGTGCTTCATAAGGCAAACAACTTGGCCTTCGGTACTTGGTTATATAGAGCCTGTATTTGCCTTTTTATTTCTTCAGCTCTTTAGAGCAATTGTTACAAATTTATGCTTGGTCATTGCAAGTAAAAGCATCAACAGATTCATGTCATTCACTTATTGGAATGCTTTTGTAAACAGAAATATGATTTCATCCAACATTTCTCATTGCCTCTCAGTGCAGGCAGACCAGAAGTCCCCATTTCTGTACTCCCTCCTCCAACTTTGGAGTTGACAAAAAACATCAGGAATATATTACCTGCATCGATCAACCTCTTGACCTCACTGGCAGATACAACATGAATTTTTGCCTCCTTTTATAAGCTTAATCAAGGTTTTCCATACTTTATGAAAATATAATTATGCAATTTCATAAAGTGTAGCATTTCTTACCCACAAATAGGGACCATAACTAATTTACATACATTGAGTGGCAGAACACCAAATTCTACTTCTTAAATGTAGCAATCTGCTATGGCGAATTTGACCTTTCACTACCTTGACGCTTGTAGTTCAGTGCCCATATAGAGCCAGTCCAATGCATATGGTTCAGAACGAATTTGAGTCTTCTGCACTAAGGCCTCAAAGATCGAAGAAAATCTCATTGGCCTTGGCCATTCTGACTTGAAATTTCATACCAGAGTATATAAAAATTGTTATTTATCAGAATTTTTTGTTTGAAAAATGTATTATCTACTACTGAATGGAAAAAAGAGCTATGTCAAGCTAACAACAAGATTATAAGTACATAGTAATGTCTTTGTCTTAAAATGTTTGAAAAGTAAACATCTGACCATGTGCCCCAAAAGGTTGAGGATCAAATGACTTTGATAAGAAAATACAAATCCTGTTTGAACAACCCTGATTCCTCTATTCCAAAAGGCGTAGATCTTCATGCAAGATAGCCTAAATCCTTTTTCTTCACACAATCCAATAGCAGACGATTGAACTACATGTCATATACATTTACACTTTAAAGCTATATCTGACAATCCAAGGGTCCCAAAGGATACGGCCATTCCAAGGAGGATGAGTGGCAAAAAAAAAGTTCTAATCAACCTGAAACCACGCCCAAGAAAATTCACAGTTGGACACCTTTAAAAGGCATCTTCTACAGATTAATCTCTTTAGTCTATGGCTGTAAATAGAATCTGGAATGTCAGATTTTTTAAGCTTTATATTAGAGAAGCATTAACCACCCCTACATATTCTGTTTGAAATAAGATTGTCATTTATAAATATTCTGAAACCTCTGCACAATGCAGGATCTGTAACCCCCCACTTCTAATCTTTGATTGACACATAAAGAAAGATACAAGGTGTGCCTAACCAATTCATGCAAGGCCTTTACCGCACAATTGTAAAAGCCCTTTCTAGTACTCCATCTAAAATCTCTACAAATTAGCACTAAACCAACAAGTTGTTTTCTAATAAGGTGATTTTCAGAAACCAATTTATAGCTATCTTGATAAGCAGGCTACACTAAGCTATTTAGCTTTTGAGGTCAGTTTGAGACTTTGAGTCACCACATACATGCCATGGTTTGAAAACAAATTAATCTTGGAGTATGATTGCATTATCATCCACTGTGGAAATGAAGTTGTATCTAACTATATAAGTATTGTATCAGGTCACATTAATATTATTCCCTCTTTTCTCCTTTTGAGTATCTTATAACATGTTGAAGAAACTGCTTAGAATCTTTTTGTGGGGACAAGCAAAATGGTATCAACTATGTTACCCCAAGTTTCCGGGACGAGGGGACGGGGGGACGGGGAAACGGGTTTCCGGGACGGTTTTTTTTTGCCGAAACAGGGGATATATATATCTGAATTTTATCTGAATTTTCAAATCTATTCATCAATTCTACATTCATCATAGCAACATAGCTTAAAATTATCAATTTCATTCATCAAATAATGATTCATCAATGATCATAGAGCATAGCAATCAGCATCTAATCGAATCATCGTAGAAAATTCTAAATAGCATCATTTTCAATCATCATTTAAGTACTTAAGATACCATTAGCACATAATGAAATGAGTCAAATAAGAGAATGAAAAACATCAACTCTCAATAAAATGGAAACATTGAATAGATAAAGACTCAAACTTTAAAGTTGTAAACTTTTGAAGCATCAACTATAGTGTATCAATGATCATATAATATTATAATGTCAAGACAGAACACTCCAAGTCTGAAACTATGAAACATCAAAGTCAAAATGAAAACAAAAGATACTAAGGCAGCTACCCCTAATCATCCATATCAAAGTCACTATCACTATCATCCTGAGCTTCAAAATGAAAACAAAAATGGTATGATAGTTGCCCCTAATCATTCATTTTATAATATATTTTATAAAAAAATTGACTTCTACATGTCTGGGCCTGCAGATGACTGGAAAATCATTTTTTTAATGGTTTTTTTGAGTTTAATAAATTTTAATATGAAACCTTTTATGCAGTCCCCGGGACGTTAAGAAACGGAAAAACAGTCCCCGAAACGGTCAACGTTGTTCGGAAACTCGTTGACCGTTTCCAAAGTTTGGGGGACACGTTTCCTGTTTTCTTCTCCAAGTGGGGACGTCTGGGAAACGTCCCCTGCCATTCCCCCCGTCCCCGAAACCGTCCCCATTTCCGAAACTTCAGGTTTAGGGGTGGAAACACGTCCCCGGGTAACATAGGGTATCAAAGGGATAGGGGTTTGGAATTTCTGGTGTAATAGATTAAGGATTCTGGTGCTGAAGTGTGAGTGCCAAGAGCAATTAAGGGTGATGTTCAGCGTATCTGATGGCATTAGAAACACATTTCAGCTTTATGACCAGATTGGCAATAGCAAGGTAATTGTGATTTCAGTCTCAGCTCTGGGTAAGGTACTTTCTAGACCTTCCTCGTATTTTGTTTATAATATAAAGATACAACTCAATACCGGAGGGGAGAACCAAACCAAATATAATTTACCCTGATTTTATAAACTTCATTTAGGACATATACAACTGAGAGGCATATGTTTTTTCTTTACCAATAAAAAAGGCTTATAAATTTTCTTTCCCACTGTTTATGCAGTAAATTTTACAAGCATGTCCAGGAAAAGAACAGCTCCCTCCCATTTTGGTAAGTCAATTCAGTAGTTGGAATTGAATCATCGGCGAAATGGGCATCAAGCAGTTCTTAACCTCCTAGTAGAGGGACCCCTCCATTTTGTCTCTGCAATCATACTACTTCCAACAAGTAAGCAAAGGGCATCTGCTGGAAGCACATAAGAAAGCAAGCATTTCACAGACTTGAAAAATGACTTGCAATTGTTGTTCAAGGATTTTGAAGAGTTTTCTTTCAACTAATGTACTTTTGTTATTTCGCAGATATTTATGAGACCATGTTTTACTTTTTTGTTAAATGTTTTTCTTGTGTAAAAGATTGCCTTCATATGTGACAGGAAACCAAAAACAAAAGTAGTTAAAAAATGGATCTCAAAATTTTTGTTCTTTTACTGATAGTTGTTGAGCATAATTCTTCATGGACAGCATCCATATTGTTTTCCAAAACCTTTGTCGACTGAATTGCAGTCCTATAACCTCCTACAAAATATTGCTCCTTCTCTATGAACTTGAAAATCTTATTTCAAAAAATTATTGAAGTTCTTTTTCTTTCTTCTTGTAGAAATATTGGAATATGGTACTATTCACCCTAAGATAATTTTTGCTACGTTCCTTGCAGAATTCTGTAATTTTAGATTTCATATCTTCAGTCATAATTTTTAGCACATAATCTTTCTACTTTCCTTTTAAGCATCTATGATTTTAGATTATGTATTGAAGTTCAGAATTTTTAACAAGTTTGATATTTCTGTTGAAATGTCAGATTCGCTTCAGACTGTCTATTAAGCTACAGCAAGGTCAAAGTGAGAAAACTTTACACGATCATATCCAGAAGTTCTTGCAAATAATTAGCATGGATTGTCGAAATCTGTTTTCATTGACAATATATTATGTTTTCACAAAGGATTGAACAATTAATAAAATTGTTGTGTATGGTAAGTAAGCAAAAGGTTAGTTAAAGCTAGCAGAATACATTGAAGATATTCACACATTCTAAACATTTAACATAGTGCCCTGTTGCTTTCTTGGTACTTAAAATCCATAGGACAGCCTACTCACCAACTTCTCGACTGTAGATTTGTATTTTAGGCTGTCTTACTTTGCAAATTGTTATCAGCTTTAAGGTAAGTGAATCATTTTACTGTTATATTCCTGATTTTAGATTCTGAAATGTAACTTCTTAATACATAGCATTTCATATTTTACCTATGATCATGTTGGATGATTGTAATGACAAGTGATGGGAGCACCAAAAAAATTAAACAATATATGTGACATAGCACTTGTCTTTATGGATGTCATGCTGCATTTAAATAAGCTTCCTTAAGGTTCAAAAATAATAAAACTTACACTCTAGGTAGAGATCAATAGCACGTCTGAGATGCTCCTTTCCAGGAACTCCATCTAACAAAGATGTTACAGGAACAAATGACATATTAATAACATCAGGAGCCATGGGAACAGTACTCAACCAGTCTTTGTGACTTTGAACAAGTTCATCACCTCCTCTCCTCCTAAAAATCACAGTAACATCCTGCATCAAAGAGTTTGTGATGATTACATCTGATTAAATATAGATTATCTTATGTGGCCATGGATCATATGCATAGAAGCAATGATTGTTGTGCAGATTGAGGTTATTAAGAAAATTTGGAAAACCTATTAATTATTAGTACTTGTATTTTCCACTAAGAAGTACCAATCATTTGGTGTTTCTGAAAAACTTATCTAATTGTTTCTTGAAAATAGTCATAAATCTGCACTACCAGCTAATGTAGTTTCGTCATGGTTACAGATTGCAAAATCTAATCATGCTATACACATCATCAATTTAAGCAAAATACAAGGATGGTCTGAAAAGTACATAAAACTTATCGTGTTTTACCTTGTCCTTCAATGTGCTTGCATTAGAGACAACATAATTATCTGTAGCTGAAAATCTTCTATCTGCAATGTCTTTCACATACTTTTGTATTTCCATGGAAGATAAAGGAGATGAGTGATGCTGCTTGACATATATTACATCGCTCCCACCAATTCTCACAGATGTAATGATATGGGTCCCAAAATTTTCAATGAAGCTGGAAAATCCACAGCATTTGACAATAAGTAATTTGTAATTACAAAATTTTCAGGAATTGCAATGCCAAGTAAGAGAGTTTGATAAAGTAATGCCTGTGCTGAACTTAAAATACTTTTTGCATTTTCCCCTTCTTGGAGAGAAACAGACATGCATAAATTTTCCATTTTGTGCATTTCAGCAATTAACTACTTTACCAAAGGAGTAAAGATCTGATGATGCGTAAAGAAGTTCATACAAATTGCATAGAGAGAAAAAAACCTCATGCACATAATTATTCCAGAATTAAATTAAATATGTTAACTACCTTGCTAAAGAGGACGGCTCCCACATATTAGGAACTGCACGCTTGACTTCGGGACAAAGAACCAAGGAAGATTTTCTCAACTGAACAGTGTATAATGATATGAAAAACCCATCCATTACAAGGCTCTTGGTGGCTGCTGCATTGGATTCCCAAGAACCAGAGAAATTGAACATAGAATTGAAGCTGCCAAGAGGGGTCCTCCCGGACAGAGACATACTTTTGTTGAAATGCTCGGCCATCTACAATATAACAGTAATGCCATCAGAACCTTCATCCAACTCTTAATCCTAATTTATTAATTGTGTGTGGAAAACTGCTCGAAATTTAACCAAAGAAGAAGAAGATTTTTAATACTTAGGCATTAGCATTGACATTTAAAACTTTTCTGGCTGGTTGTGAAACGCAAAGCATTGGATTTAAACATATTACGCATCCTGGTTGAGAAACATTTACAAAACTGGGATACGGCAAACAAAACACTCTCAAGGAAAAATAAATTTAATAAATCATCCAGGATAAAAAATTGTCTATGAAAATTCAAACCCATGTTTCCAAGAGTGAGAAGATGCATCAAGAATTCTACAAGAACATCACGCCATAATACAAGCCAGTTGGGCTTCTTTCTTTAAGGTGGATCTTTTGTTGCTAATTTAAATAGAAGCTCCACGATATTTTATTAAAGAATATCTATAATGTTTTTCTCTCAAGTCACCTGCCTAGGGCACTGCATATCCAAAAGGGCTGTGTAAAATGAAATAAGCTCAAGTGGTAAAATACTAAGGATTCCAAATTGGAATCACTAGAATATAATAAATTGGGGAAAATACCACATCCAACTTACAGGGTCTTGCGCACAACAACAGGCCAGGCTCGGTGCAAGTTGGAAATGAATCTAACCGAAAAGATGCCCCTCGGTCATGACATCTATGCCGAAGGCAACCATAGAAGCCGGATTTACCAACCACTAGAAAATTCAAAAAGGGCAATGAGAAAAAATTGAATTTGTGATTACCTGATGAAAATTCAGAACGTCGGAATGATGCCGTGCAAGTTCACCGCTAGAGGAACTAACTTCGACGGGCACATTGGGTGCAATTATACCTTCAGCGACTGGCAGATCATGTGTTTTCTCCTCATCAATAACTACAAGCCGAGAAGCCGCTGCGCCCTTGCAATACAGCAATCTGATATCAGAAGTGACATCGAAACCCCGCCCCAGCGCCTGCACCGCATTTAAGGCTGTATTCAAGGCTGCCGCATTCTCCTCCATAACAATGCTACAACGACCATCCTCTTTCTCCTACTAAGACTTCATCAACGGAACTATTCACAAAACCCTGTAATAAATAGATCCTTTAGAAGCCGCTTATGGGTACGAGCAGTGAGAGCCCAGCTGTGTTACAATTCCCATGAATAATAATGAACCGCAAAGTCCACAGTTTTTAGTCAAAAGAACAACAGTTGTAAAGGCTTGGAAAAAAGGCTATAAAAGGGCAACAAGACCCAATTTCATTATATGGGTCAAACACAGAAAAAAAAAATTGTAAAAGCGAGAGAGGAGCAGGATTCAACGACCTTAGCCCACCATTGCTCAATTCTGCATTAAAAGAAGAAAGATGTTCTATTTGTGTCGATTGAGTACAAGAATCTCCCTAACATTTTTGTTGGGTCGTTCTGTTTGTTTGGTATTTGTGTTTGTTTGATCGACTCCAGCTACAGTCTACAGTGGAGAGCCCACAGCCCACAAGCATTGACCCTGAAAGCGTGGGATACTGGCTGAACCGGTCATTTGACCCGCGTAAAAAATGATTCGTGTTTTACGAGGGCCAAAGATAAATATATTCATTGTAGTCAACTGGTGGGCTTTTCCAACAAAAGCAGGTTGGCCAAATCAAGCATGGCGAAAAACTAAAAAAGATGATTGGGTCAGACAGCACCTTCCCTCTTTTATTCTCCAAATTCAGATTCAGTCGTGAAGATCACATCAACCGCCACGCTGACCATTCGCTGCCTTCATCATTTCTTCATAGAGAAGAAATTTTAACGTCCACGAGGCTCAAGGGAGTCAGTGCAATTTAGATTCATTGTTTTTTCCAGAATCCATCAATTAATACTTCAAAGCGTCTAGATTTGATCTGTTTGTGTATTGTAGGATTATAATTTATCAATATTGTTATTTGTAGGATTACTTTATTCAATTAGGGTAAATTTTATGGAGAGTGCCAAGTTTCTTCCCTCTTGTCAAACTTGTTTATGGCAAAGCTATCCAATCTATTTTATTGGTATTTTACTTTTAGTATAGTAATTTAATCAGAGTTCTAGATTTGGCTGAAATTTCTTTGGTTAAGATGTTGGAATTATTTATGATATGGGTGTCTTAAGTAAGCAAGACTTGATCCCTGGGTGCTCATCTATAGATCAAGAATCCATTAGAAATTATAATAATTTTGAATTCCTATGACAAACTATATTTTATTATTCCTTATTTTCCTAAAAATATCTTTTCATATTATCTTCTTCTTTTTCAATGTTTTAAAAATGAAAAATAAAATATTAAAAAATAAAATAATTACTAATTTAAAAATTCTTTTGAATGTTTAGAAATACGATTGTGATTATTGTGTCCTTAGTGAGTCGGGTTGTACTTAGGTAAATTATTAACAAGAACTCTTGGAAGTTGGAGTCCCTACCTTTCATCTTAGAAGGAGAAAATATTTTATTTTACAATTAGAATGTTTATTACAAGTGTTCAATCACACTACAATGCAAATAGAGATCATATTCAATTGTAAAGGTGCCAAGAATATTTTTATATAAAATAGAACATGTACATCATTGAATCATAATTAGAAAAATGCACTTAGATAGATTGCAATTCACAATTTATAATATGTGTGTATAGTTTATTTATAAAAGTTTAATATTAATTGACAATTATCTAAAATGAATAAGATTTTGTTTATTTGTAAAATTTGTAATGATTTACATAGAAAATGTAATAGAAAGATTAAACTGATAGACTGAAGATTACAGGACTTTACTTTGAATATCTAAAATTTTAGTTTGAATCTATTCTAAAATTAAATGTAGTTTTTTTTTATAGAATCTAAAATAATTTATATAAACAATTAAAAAAATCAAACAGAAATATTTTTTCAATTTTACAACTAAAATTATATTTATTTAGATAATTAAAATAAATAAAAATAGAGATGTCTAATTTATTTATACTCATGCAAAAGATAATATTACATACTATTTATAATTCTCAATCTCATAATAATGTATTACATAAAGGAATTAAAATTTATCCTTTTATACAATAGTTTAATGTAACAAAATTAATTAATCAACATTTAAACTCATACATCTTTAGTGTTGATTTTTACCAAAATACATTTTCTCTAATGATTAAATATTCATCAATGGGCCCTTGCTCTAGTGGTGAAGTTGAATGGCCCACTAGGGATCAAGTCTTGCTGAGTGCAAGTTCCAAAGACAATAAGGGATGAGGTCGAGATCGTGCCCCAGGCGAATTTGGCAACGTGGATGCTCCTTAGTCTTAACTCTTAGCCGAAGAGGTTTTAGGCACGCGTGGGCCCATATCAGGTACCTAAAACTTGTTTATCGATAACCTCCATCAAAAAATAAATAAAAATGATTAAATATTCATTAAGACCTTCTAAAAATTAATAGATGGGGTCTTTAACGAAAACATTAGTTCTCTGTCTTATATATACACTAAGCAGTAAAAATTTTGGAAGCACCTAAAACAATGTTTAGAAACATATGTCATTGTTTTTGGAAAAATGAAATATTATGCATCTCAGTTTCGATCAATTTGTAGTGTTAGGCAGTTTGTATGAATAGGAGGATTTACATAATGAAAAGTTAAATTTTATGCTCACTCATCCACTCGATGGCCCAATCTCTATTATGGCTACATCTAAATTGAATCTCGGTCTCCCTTCGCATCCTTTCGAGCTACCTAATTTATCTTTCGACATATTATGCATCTCAATTTCAATCAATTTGTAGTGTTAGGCAGTTTGTATGAATAGGAGGATTTACATAATGAAAAGTTAAATTTTATGCTCACTCATCCGCTCGGTGACCCAATCTCTATTATGGCTACATCTAAATTGAATCCCAGTCTCCCTTTGCATCCTTTCGAGCCACTTAATTTGTCTTTCGACATACGGAAAAGTACAAGAAGGAAAAACCCCTAAAGCTAGAAATGGATATGGTAAAAATAAAGGCATTTTGGTCATTCTAGTTACATATGTGATCCCATGTTGTGCCTCTGGACCTAATTGTCTGAGGTTAGGAATAATGTTGAATCTTTTCTCTAAAAATGTACCCTACAATATATCAAAGCCATCATCTCATTGCATCTACACTAGTATCTCTCATAACCACCCGCTTAACCCTAACCTATATTCGCAAGATCTCATACCATTTTTTCTGTCCCTTCATCTTGATATTTTAAACCCTTTGATGAAATTATTTTAAAGCCCTATGGAATTAACATGGTCAACCCTTCCTTGAAGGACGATTAGAGATTTTTGGGATAGAATAATGATCTATTCAGTTAATGAATTTCTCATTAGGCTAACTTTCGAAGCATCTAGGTGGCAATGATAGTTAGAGTGGGATAAAGCACAATGGCAACATTTTGATGATCATCACGAGCAACATTTACATAGAGGGACTCTTGCATCATTGGTGGAAGCATGGTTTATATTGTTACTGGTGAGACCCTTCTACCTCTATGATTGGTATTTAACTAGAGTGTTTGGTAGCTAGGTAAGTATAACCACTCTCACAAATAATTTATTATACTTAGATTGCAAAAAAACTTCCTTTAAAAAGGAATTATTAAATGGCCCTGTATCCTTATATGAATATTATAGTTTAACATTTTTCAAATGGCAATCAAATTTTGATCTACAATTATTTACTTCTTCTTGAATCCTTAAATGGATAGTTATCAATGAATTCCCTATGGAAGTTCTTCATAGTAATATTCTCAAATTTGTTCTCATTTGGGAATCTTGGTAGTAATAGATGGTGATTATTGTTGAAAACAATTGGTTAATTGTGTATTGTCTTTGACGTTACACAAAATGTCATATCATTGTTAGTTAGTGTATGTCGAGCTCACTTGAGCAATGAAGACATTTTCATGTGTCTGTCAAGCATTATAGAGTTTGCCAAGTTCAGAAGATAGTGTCTACCAAGTTCATTCGGGCATTAAAGGGAAGTTCGCAAAAGTTGAGTGTTAACCAAGCTCACTCAGTTAATGAAGGAAATGTTGGATGGAACTAGTGTTAACTAATCTCACTCAGTTACCAAATGAACTCTATGGATATATAGTGTTAATTGAGTTCACTTGGTTAACATAGGAAAGTCGTTTCTAAGTTAGTATCTTCTGAGCTGGGTCAACTAATGAAGGATTTTCTTATTTTGGCATATTGAGTTTAGTTGATTTGTTTGTTGGTTCTAGTCGAGTATGGAGATGAATATTAAATATTCTAAGTTGTATTCAAGCCAACTTGACAATGTGTAAGATATAAATATAAGGTCAAGTTGAGAATTGAATGTGTGGAACATAATAGAAGATTTGAAGATGCTTAGAGGAAGCAAGTTAGAAGGATAAGCAAAATATCCTTGTTGAGCTACAAAGATAAATTCAATCAGGAGGGATCAAGTATTAGAAGCCAAAATTAAGATCTAAAATCAGCAATTCAGTTGCATCAGAAATTAGATCATCTCATTGTTACTCTCTAACCATTAAAGCAGTGATCTAAATCTCTTAACAGAGTTGGTTTAACAACTATTTGTAAAACCTCTAACAAGGTGGCATTTCTAGATTGAAGTGTCCAAAGACCTCTAACAAGGCCGCTCCTAATAGGGTGATCAAATCCTCTAATAGGGTCACACCTAACAGTGTGTTTTGTAACCTTTAACAAGGGTGGCTCCTAACAGGGCTCACTTTAGAAGAGTGAAAATTAGTAACTAGTTGTAATTGGTGGTTTTTTTCCAAATTGGGTTTCCATGTTAAATCTTGGTGTCATTTGTGTTCTTGTTATTTCTTTTATGTGTATGCAACTAAGTTAAACTTAAGGTTAATCATTAAGATCAGTTCATTCAGTTATTACCAAGTTAAAGTTGATTCTTAGTGCTTGTTGAGTTGCATTATTTGCTAGTGTTAACCGAGTACCTATGTGTTTGTCAAGTAACAATACAATACAATTTGTGTTTGATTTGTATTGACATTTAAGGGATTGGGATTTATTTTTGTGGTAACTAATTCACCCCTCCCCTCTTAGTTATTCCTCTTATACTTCCAATAATCGGTATCAGAGATTTTGGTGCTTGTAGAGAAGGTTTCAAGGACCTGAGCTAAAGATTAGAATGTCTTACAGAAGAGAGATTCCCAAGTTGAACAGAGACAATTTTGTAGCATGGCAAGAGCCATGAAGTTGCATCTAGCAACCATAAGTGATTCAGGTTTGAAATATTTAAACATTGCTTATGAAGCTCCTACTGGTACAATGATTGTAGAAGAAATTGTTGAAAATAAAAATCATAATATCATGATGATTGACATAGCATCAACTCTTAACTATGTTGAATTTGATGAGGTCAAAGGTTGCACTACTACTCATGAAATGTGGACCAAACTGAAAGACATCTATGGAGGTGATGACAACGTAAAAAGAGCCAAGGCAAAAAGCTTGAGAGACCAGTTTGATCAAATGAAGATGAGAGAGGATGAAAACATTTCAAAATACGTTGAGTGAATTAAAGCAAGTGTGAGTGCAATCAAAGCATCTAGAGGAGACATTGATGACAAAATAATTGTAAGTAAGGTACTTAGAACCCTTCTTCCTATCTATGCAATTAGAGTATCTGCTATTCAAGAGATGAGATATGGATGCTCTAGTGGGAAGATTGACAGCATTTGAACTAGATAACTATGATAATTATACTCCCAGTTCTAGCAATCTTAAGTTTGCATTTGAAGCCAAGGTATTACTCAAAAAGAAAGCTAAAAGATCTAAAAGCAAACAATCTAAAAGTGAAGAGGAAGATACTTCCGATAGTGATCTTGAAGCCATTGAAGTATTTCTTGCAAGAAGGTGTCCCAAAGGCAAAGGAAAATATAAAGGTAAAATCCCTTTAATCAATTTCTCTTGTGAAGAAGTTGGGCACATTGCTGCAAGGTGCCCAAACAGAGAAGACATAGATGAAAAGAAGCACAACAAATCCAAAGGAAAGAAGGATTTCAATAATTTCAAGGACTACAAGGACAGAGGTAAGAAATCTTATTTTATGGCTAAAGATTCAGATAGTACTGGAGATGATGAAATGGTATATATTGCTATGAAAGATGAATCAAATGATGAAGGAGATAAAATGACACTTATCTCTCATGTTAGCAAGAATGATACTTGGATTATTGACAATGGCTGCTCATGTCACATGGCTGGTGACAAAACAAAGTTTGAACATATGGAACACTATGATGGTGGAAGTGTAAGATTTAGAAACAATGAATCTTGTTGCACAAAGGGAAAAGGTTGTATCTCACTAACCAATGAACTTAGATGTGATAATGATTATTGGGTTAAACGACTAAAACATAATCTATTGAGTGTGGCATAGTTGAATAACATTGGATTCAAGGTAGACTTCTTGATTCTTTTAATTCCCTTAATATAATTACTAATAGATCAATTTATTTGTTCAAACCAGTTCTCTATCAAGGTTATATAGATGAAATGGTCATTTATAGGGAGGGATTTGAAGGTAATAACTTTATGAATTTTTATAACTAGCCACTAGAACTTCTAACATTGGGATCAAATTTTTGATGGATGTTCAGGTTTGTCTTAAAAAATGAAGGGATTTTTACAAGAGTGTTTGGATCCTAGATTTCTTGAAACACATAGATGTCCTTAAATGAATTTGGGTAAGATGATCATTTCTTGTACCATGTTATCCCTCGTGAATCAACAACAACAAGTTAATGAACTCTTAACTAGCCTAGATATTGAGGAGGGGGAAATGGTGGAGGAAGGAAGGCAAGGTAGGAGCGAGGTTGTGGAAGAGGTATTAGGCTTATAGACCTAGACATTTCAATTTTGGCAATAAGAGTATTTATGAGTCTGAATCTTAAATAGTTTGAAAGAAGTTGGTATATCCACATATAAGATAGAAGAATGAATTCAAATATTAAGCAATGAAATATTGGAAATGGTGATTTACAGGGTTACAAAAGCAATAGAAGGATAAGTTAATTAGGAGGATGGGGAAATAGTTGCCTTGGCTGGTAGTAATGAAGGAAACTATTAGGGATCAAGATGAGTTATTGAAAGTGAAAAACTACAAATCCAATGAACTATTGGAAGTCACTCAAAAAGAGCAAAAATGGTCTTTGAAGTACATATTCTAGCAACAAATAATCGACCAAACATTGTCACTAAACAACTTAAGAAAGAGGTAGATTATGGAGGGATAGGAGCAACACAAGATGATTTGGATAAAAGGGAGCAACCTTGAGTTTCGAAAACATTGATACAATAGTAGAAAACAATGTTGTTGATGTGTTATACAATCAAACTTATAAAAAACTAGATCCTCGAGCAGCAAGTATCCAAGATTATCACTAGGATCATGCAGAGATTGTAAAAAATGTAGAACAAAAAATTTTAAAATCAAAGGATATGATGATAGATTTCATAATGAAGAAAGAGTGGAAGAAGGAGATGAAGTTGAACAAAACTATTGTATTGCTGAAGATGTTGATGTTTGGTATTAGATGGTTTGTTTCATTATGTGTTTCCATCAATGCCAAAGGCAAGGGGGATTTTTAGCCCCAAGTGATCATGTTGAAGATAAGGGAGATAATGTATGTGAAGTAGCTCGATCAATTATGATGTTGTCATTGATGTCAAGCCTGAAAAGGTAAGACTTCATGCTAACTCAAAAAGGTGCCAAATCATCTGAAGGATGTAGTCACTAATGAAGAGGATTTGTAAAGATAATGACGATGAAGAAAATGGAATGGAATAAAGTGTTGATAAGTATGTGAATTTCAATGTGTACTTGACGAGTTAGACTTTGGAAATATAATGTTTATTTTATTATTACATGATTTGATTAAGTGTTGAGATGATACACAAGCATATTACTTTGGTTGGAAAGATAGGAAAGAAGTTATGAAGTGGAAAGAAAAAGAACCAATGAGTTGCACCAAGCTTATTAGTGTAGTTGGTAAATGAAGAACTAATGGTCACTAAGAACATGTTAAGTGGATGAAGGATGAATTATATTAATTGAGAAAATGTAGTGTTTATTGAGCTTAGTATTGAATTGTTAGATATATTTAGAATAACTTAGGGGGGGTGGGGGGTGTGTGTAATGCCTACCCTTAGTTCACTTTTCTAATTGTATTGTCGGATTCTTTTAGGCTTGTTCTATGTTTATGTTTATGATTATCAATACTCAGTTATCGACTTTGATTGGATGTTATTTCGTACTCAGTTGATATATGTGTTGAGTTAGTTGTTTCATGTGTTTAGGATTATTTTGATGATGTTATATGTATGCTCATATAGTGATTTCAGTTATTTCATGATGTTAGTTAGAGGAATGATTTTTATTTAGTTCTATGGTTACCTACCCCATACTTGCATGTGTATGGTATACATGTATGTTTTACTTTATGATTGACGTTTCTAATGTAGTTGAGGGAGGAAGTTGTAGTTAAACTCAGTTGATATATGTGGTGAGTTACTTCGTGCTAACTGAATAAGGTGGCAAATCATCTGAAGGATGTAGTGACTGATGAAGAGGATTTGTAAAGATAATGATGATGAAGAAAATGGAATGGAAGAAAGTGTTGATAAGTATGTGAATTTCAATTTGAATTGATGAGTTAAGATTTTGGAAAGATAATGTTGATTTGATTGTTACATGATTTGATTAAGTGTTAAGACGATACACAAGCATATTAGTTTGGTTGGAAAGACAGGAAAGAAGTTATGAAGTGGAAACAAAAAGAACCAATGAGTTGCACCAAGCTCATTAGTGTAGTTGGTAAATGAAGGACTACTGGTCACTGAGAACATGTTAAGTGGATGAAGGATGAACTATATTAATTGAGAAAATGTAGTGTTAATTAAGCTTAGTATTGAATTGTTAGAAATATTTAGAATAATTTGGGGGGGGGGGTGTGCGTAATGCCTACCCTTAGTTGACTTTTCTAATTGTATTGTCAGATTCTTTTAGGCCTATTCTATGTTTATGTTTATGATTATCAGTACTTGGTTACCGAATTTGATTGGATGTAATTTCATACTCAGTTGATATATGTGTTGAGTTACTTAGTTGTTTCACGTGTTTAGGATTATTTCGATGATGTTAGAGAATGTTGATTTGATTGTTACATTATGTGATTAAGTGTTGAGATGATACACAAGCATATTACTTTGGTTGGAAAGATGGGAAGGAATTTATGAAGTGGAAAGAAAAAAACCGGTGAGTTGCACCAAGCTTATTAGTGTAGTTGGTAAATGAAGAACTAATGGTCACCATGAACATGTTAAGTGGATGAAGGATGAACTATATTAATTGATAAAATGTAGTGTTAATTGAGCTTAATATTGAATTGTTAGAAATATTTAGAATAACTAGTTGGGGGGGGGGTGCAATGTCTTCCCTTAGTTGACTTTTCTAATTATATCATCAAATTCTTTTAGGCATGTTCTTGTTGGTCTCAGCTTGGTTTTGACAATTGAGTGTCAACACACTTAACCAATTTTCAAGTTGATGTCGAGTATAATACAGATGTTGAGCTACAATATGTGTTGAGCCAGAGATTCAATAGGAGACGAGTGAACTTCAGGTGCCCAACAAAGTTCAAGTGCTGAGTGATAAGTGATGTCGAGTCACTATAGATGCCGAGTGAGATAGAATTACTATAGGAGTCGAGTGAGATAGAATTCCTATATGTGTCGAGCATCAGCAATTAGTAAGTGTCGAGTAACACATAATCAACATAGGAGTTTGTATCTTCACAAACTTAGATGTAAACCATTTTTTAGCCAACTTAGGATAAATCT
This sequence comes from Cupressus sempervirens, assembly GCA_028749045.1. Classification (NCBI taxonomy): domain Eukaryota; kingdom Viridiplantae; phylum Streptophyta; class Pinopsida; order Cupressales; family Cupressaceae; genus Cupressus; species Cupressus sempervirens. Next base: position 229,240,828 of record CM053792.1, on the reverse strand, counting down.
CGAAGGATCTTGAAGATAAGATTGAATCTTTTGCATTACCTATGTAAACAACATGCAACCAATTAGAAAAATGGAGAAAGCATGCAACCAATAGGAAAAGTAAAAGAATTGAGTGGGAAAAGAAGAATGAATTTTGATTGTAGATTCATACCCAACCCTAAGTCTTTGAAGCCTTTAAAAGGAGGACAAAAACCCCATTGTGTGTGCACATGAATGAGAAAGAGTTTATGGGAGAATGCTAGCGAAGTGCAGAGGGGTGTAAAGACTTAAAAAGAGCATAACAACATTGTAGAATTAAATTGATCAAGAACAAAGTATCAGAGTTACGAGGAGAGACATATTAGATCAAGCAAGGATCAGAACAGATAGAGCAAAACAAGGATCTGGAATCAACAATTGAAGATTGCAAGTCATCAGGTCAAGACTTTCTAATACTCTCTAGCCATTGTATTAGGAATGAAAATCTTATGATGATAGGTTGGTTTAATAGCCATGTTGTAAGCCTTTCGACAAGGTGCTAAATCCTTTAACAGGGTAACATTCCAAGTGAGTGTTTGTAAATCCTTTAACCAGGTCACTTTTAACAGGGTGTAAAATCTTAAATAGGACAAGCCTTTCATAGGGAAAACCATTAGAAGTGGTCAAACTTTGTAACCTTATATAGTTACATATTGCTGCAGTGATACTTTGTGGGTGTCATCCCCACCCCAGTTTTACCTTCTCATTTTGGAGGGTTTCTGGGTTACCAAAATCTTGTGTTATCTATTTTCATGCATGTCTTTACTTTTATGTTTATTAGATAAATTAGATGCATGTGAATGATTTTAGCTAAAGGTTTTGAAAAGGTTAAAGCTAGTAACTTCTGATTCACCACCCCCCCCCCGCCAGAAGTAAATCTTCCCACTTGTAAATTCCAACAGTTCTATGTTTATGTTTATGATTATCAGTACTCGGTTACCGACTTTGATTGGATGTTATTTCATACTCAGTTGATATATGTGTTGAGTTACTTAGTTGTTTCATGTGTTCAAGATTATTTCAATGATGTTATATGTATGCTCATATAGTGATTTTAATTATTTCTTGATGTTAGTTAGAGGAATGATTTTTATGCAATTCTATGGTTACTTACCCCATAATTGCATGTGTATGGTGTACATGTATATTTTACTTTATGATTGACATTTTTAATGCAGTTGAGGGAGGGAGTTGTAGTCACCTGCTAGTCGGGATCTACATAATGCACCACTTCCTGCCATTGCCTATTTAGTTTAGAATATATGTGTTTGTACATGCATGGATTTTATGCAGATTGTAAGTACTGGATATCAACTTCGTTGAATTGCCAGGATGAGCATACACTATTGCAGTATCTCAATGGTATAAGTGGGGAGATAACTCTTGAGTCCAAATCCTAACCTAAGCCAGTTGTCCTAGAAAATAGGACAAGTATCTGAGTTAGTTTCACCTTTCTAAATTCGTCAAGTGACATGAATTCGTGACTTTGACCCTGGTGTTTGATTATGTTCTTTTTCTTTAGTTGAGTTGTCGTATTGAGTCTTATAGGTCTGTGATGACTCTCTATTATAATTAAATCAAATTAAAAGATAATTTAGTGATTTAATTTAATGAAAATTTTCTACAAAAATTTGATATTTAATTATATTTAATTAATTGAGAAATTAATTAAATAAAAGAATTAAATTTAAAATATTATATTAAAGTTCTAATTTTGGCACAATTATATTTATTTTATTTAATGATAATTATTTAGGAGTTTTATTTTAATAATAAACTCTAAATAATGCTATTAATTAAATTAATAAATATATTATTAAAAATACCTCACAAATTAATTAAAGAGAGAAAGGAATTGCATAATCGAAGCCCTAAATTTAGGGAAGAACTCTTTATCAGAGATTTAGAGCTCATTTAAAAATAACCAAGGTTTTGGAGGAGCAATTTTGGAGGAAAAGGGTTTTTGAAAGGAAGGAAATTCTTGCATATTTTGTGCATTCATCATTTTAACATCAGATCCAGGTAGGATCTTGTGGGTTTGTGTAGTAGTTGCTCATTCTTCAAATTCATTCTTCTCCGTGTTTGTTGTGTTTTTATTTTTCAGAATTCCTCTGGGTTGAAACCCTTGTTTGCATATTTATTGTTCTTTATTTTAGGAAACCTCTGTAAACAATTTGATGATTAGAAACTCTTGTCTAAGAAAATTGATTTCCATTATAGAATTATATGTGATTAAATCTGAAACCTTGTTGTGAATTCATTGTTCTTTGTTTTAAAAACATTTGTGAATGATTATAGTTTTGAAACCTTTGTCTGATTGATTGGAAATCAGGATAAGGGTTTGGATAGGAAAATAAAATTTTAAATGCATTATCTGATTAGTTAATTGTGTTTCCTCTATCAGATATTTTATTCAAAATATATAATTATTATAAAATTACCACAGTAAAACAAAGTTACTCTGATAATTTTATACATTTAAGCATTTATTTTATATACTTAATAAAATACAGATTTGAGTGAATTTTATTGAGATGGAAGTTGTTTGTTTTTATTTTTACACACACACACACACACACACACAAGCATATATATATATACATATATCTATATATGTATATATATACATATATGTATATATATACATATATGTATATATATACATATATATATATATACATATATATATATATACATATATATATATATACATATATGTATATATATATATATATGTATATATATATATATATATATATATACATATATGTATACATATACATATATAGATATATGTATATGTATGTTTATATATATTTATATATATACATATATGTACATATATACATATATGTATATATATGTACATATATGTATATATGTACACATATGTACATATATATATATACATATATACATATATATATATATATATATATATATATGTATACATACATATACATATATATGTATGTATACATATGTATATATGTAGATATATATACATATATATATATATATGTATATATACATATATACATATATATATGTATATATATGTATGTATACATATGTATATATGTATACATACATATATATACATATATATATGTATATATGTATATATACATATATATATATATATGTATATATATCTACATATATACATATGTATACATACATATATATATATATATACATACATATATATATATACATATATACATATGTATACATACATATATATATATATATACATACATATATATATATATACATACATATATATATATATATATGTGTACATATATACATATACATATATACATATGTGTACATACACATATACATATGTATATATGTGTACATACATATATGTATGTACACATATGTATATATGTATATATATATATATATATATATATATATATATATATATATATATGTACATATATGTACATATATATGTACATATATATGTATACACACACACACACACACACACAATGATTTTATTTTGGGGAGGTAGACCCAGCCCTACCTCTCTCCTCCCTTTCTTCTCTACCGGCAGCTCTGGCGGTTACGGTTTCGTTTTGTTTTATAAAAAATAATAATAAATTTGTTTGGTGGGTGGGAATTACACCCCCCACCCCTTACCTCCCCCCATGCCTGGCACATGACCTGTTACTGCAGTGGCTCACATTGCCTTAGCAGCATTGAGTGTTGCTCAGCAACAGCTCACACTGCCATGACAATGTTGAGTGTTGTTGTTGCAGCAGTCACACATGGCGTGAAAAGCCCCTTGGGCTGTAAACAAACTTTTTAAAAGTTTTAAATTATTATTTTCAAAAATATTTTCTTTTTAATTGTATAAATTAATTAATATAATTTATGTATTATTATTATTTATTAGTAATGTTTGTTAGGTTATTATCATTAATAAATAATATGAATATTATTTTATTAATGTTTAAAATAATAATTATTTTAATAATTTAATAATATATTATTTAATATTAATAATATTTATGTAAATTTTGATAATTAATGTTAAATTTTAATTGATGTATAACTTAAGATTTACACAAATGGATTTACTTTTAGCATTTATCTATATGTTATATTAATAATTATAATTCAATTGGAAAATTGATGACTTTTAATAAAACTTAGATTTTGCTTAGTTGAGTCAGTTATAAATGGAAATGATTTATATTACTAGGGACATTTCCTTATTTGAAAAACTTAGTAATTAACATACTTTGAAAAGATGAAAACTGTAATATGTATGTTTATTGAATCTTATTTTTTGATAACGATTTGAACTATGAAACAATGTTTAAACAACTTTATTTGAATTTTTGAACCGTCCGAGATTCTAGCGATGTTGGAAATCGTAGTGAATCTAGCAACTAGAGAAATGACAACTAAAACCCCAATTGAGATCAAAAACATTATTAACTGTAGCATTTGGAAACGAAAACTAAAATGAAAACTTGAAAACCTTTAGTGAAAATTGAACTGTCGTGTTTTCAAAATGTAATGAATTGAGAAAATGACTTTGGTATGTACTCTTTATGATGTGTGGTTTACTGGTGTTGGGGTTTAGGTGTTGACTTAGCTTTCACAGTCAGGATGTTTACTAGAGGCTTGGGAGTTTTGTTTTGTGATGTCATGATGGTGTTTTGATTAAGATCTTTTATACTCGACCATGGTGATGTGTCATGTGTGTGCTATGATGAGTTTGATCAAATATTTTGATGTGGTTTCTAGTTCTTGTGTAGAACTAAGGTGGATGATGTGTCTTTCCTAATATAACCTTTGAGTCTTCAATCGGTTATCCTTTATTGCTTCCTAGTTGTTTGTATAGGATTGAGTTGATTAAATGAATTTTTTTGGTGATGCCATGTTATGACATGGATTTGGTTTACGTGTATTTTATTTTGGATTAGTCCTATTAGGATGATCATATTGATAAAATCTATGATTATGATCAACAATATTTTAGTACTTTCCAGTTGCTTGTTTAAGAACTAATGTGTGGGTTATGATCATTTGAGTTCTTTTGCTTTTTGTTGAACTTAGGGTAGGTTACCTATATGTCATGTTGGGAAGTGGCTTGCGATGGAGGCCAAGACCTTAAAGAAGTTGTCAGGTAATCCATTGTAGGTTATTTTAACAAGTAATAACATTTCATTAAATGGGTTTAAAATGAATTAATAAGATATTGGTATGACAGAAAGTCACTAGGGGGTCCATATTATTAAAAGACTGTCAGGGTAACCTTAGGGCTAACTTGTTAGTATGCCTTGTATATACAAAAGGATATTGATACAACATAGAGACATTATGGAGTTCAGAGTCTGTAGTGGCTGCTATGATAATCTTAGAGTTGGCTCATGTGATAACACTTGCCCACTTGCATAGTAGATTTCCTACATGTATGTGTTACCTCTTGGATTAGTTGATACTTGTTTCTTGGTACCCTTTGAGATAGTTTTCTTTTAGGTGATTCCTTGAACCCAGATGTTGGTTTTGACTTTTCAGTTTGTTATCATGTTTGGGACTTGAGACTATCTCCTTAGTGCGGTGGAAGTGGGCCATTTAGGTTCCACGAGGTCGGGTGGTAGTGCTTTTTTTCTTATACCATTGAGATCCTACCGTTTGTTGTGGCTGGAGTTCCCTATTCTATATTTCCTTTCATTCCATTCTCGTGTACTATTATGGATGGTTATACCTATTGTATTGTATTTAATTTCAACGATCTTAAGAGATGATGTAATCTATTTTATGATGTATATTCTTTCAGCCTTTTATACCTTGTGACCTATACAATGGATGATTGTGCAGTTTGATTATTGCCAAGTGGCATTCAAGATAATTGTATATTGTTTAAATAGAATTTGTACTTGGAGTTATTCTTTAATATGGATGTGTTATATATTGGTTTTAGTATTAATTAAACTTAAATGTAATTCAATGTCATGGGACCCTTAAGAATTGTAATCTATTTAATGGTATTTGTTTATGTGTATGTTATTACTTCCGCTATATTATATCTGTTATTGTTTAGTTATTATCTTTCAAAAAAAAATGTTTGACAAACTTAGTAAAACTTTAGGTTAATTTCTTTTGGGTTTCTTGGTGGGGCATTACATCTGGTATCAGAGCTCGAGTTTCTATATTAGGAGTTGTAATGTCCATGTTTTTGGAGGAGTTAATTATTTATAAAGTTAGCAATTAAAAAAATATAATACAAGATAACTTTATATTTAATTAACTTAATAAAGTGATATATTTTATAAAATCATTAAATGAAACAATCTTCTAGAGGTTGCTAGAAGAAGCAAAGAAAAAATTAAAAGGAGGCCGACCTATCAAGAAAAAAAGAATAAATAGGCATTGAGGGCTCATTTCCTATCATTGAGATTTATTATTGATATTTGTTGGTGTGCATTGTGGAGCCTAGGGTTTCTGCAAGTAGTCACAATTGGCCATTAGAACGAAAACTCTTAATTGGTACGCAATTTTAAGGGTGTGAGAGATCACCTAAACTATTGCAGCTGTGGGAAGGATATTTCAGTCCTTTCACTTGTGCTTAATTGTTGGTTTGAAGTTTCAACTGGAGTTGCACTTTCATCATATCATCTTCAACATTCAGCCTCCAGCACTTGATCAATCTAGGTTCTTCATTTCAGTCTGTAGTTGTAACAAGTTCTTAGTTAGATTCAGATAGTTAGGGTTTGTTTGTAATGTGCCATGTTGTAATGTTTCTATAGTTAAAATTGTATATCATATGCAAAAACATTTTTGGTGATCATTGAATGAATACATTGGCACTATTTTACATTAGTTATTTAAGCAAAACAATTTCTTAATTCAACAATATACTTTCAGCAGTGTATAAAATTTAGGGTTTTTTAGTGGCCTGTTGGTAAGGGTCACTATAGGAGCTCTGGGTATATTGAAACACCCCTAGTTGTAAACTAGTTAACTAAAACAAAACTTGAATAGCCATATGTATCTATTGCAAACTTGAACCTAAACAGTTTGAACAAAAAAATTAGATGCAATGGAACTTTTGAACATGAAACTAGGAAACTTGTAACATTTATGTTCTTGACTTTTGATTTATGTCTATACATTATAAATTTTATGTTTTCCAATGGATTTAGAGATGTTGATGTTTTGTTTGGAGTGTTTTAGAGGATCTATTTCAGTAGTTGTTAAAAAGATGAATGTTGGATCAATATGGTTTTTAGTTTATTATTAAACTAGAATCATTTTGCTCTAAGTGACTAAAAGTGTATACATATTTAACTTATTTGTATTAATTTCTTAAATGAGCATTTTTTTTTTATATTGTAGATAGTACTCTTCGACTTTTAGTTACCCTAGTCATTGTAGTAGGCTTCTAGGAGTAAGCCTAAGTATGGGGGGAGTGGATGTAATGTTTACCCCTGGTTTAGTTTTATCTTTCTTGTAGGCTTCCAAGAGTAAGCCTAAGCCTAAGGGGAGTGGATGTAATTCCTACCCTAGTTGACTATTTTGATTGTATTGTCAGATTCTTTTAGCCCTATTCTATGTTTATGATTATTAGTACTCGATTACCGAATTTGATTGGATTTCATTTCATACTCAATTGATATGTGTTGAGTTACTTAGTTATTTCATATGTTCATGATTATTTCGATGATGTTACATGTATGCTCATATAGTGATTTCAATTATTTCATGATGTTAGTTAGAGGAATGATTTATATACATTTCTATGCTTACTTACCCCATACTTGCATGTGTATGGTGTGCGTGTATGTTTTACTTTATGATTGACATTTTTGATGCAGTTGAGGGAGGGATTTGTAGTCACGTGCTAGTCAAGATCTACACGATGCGCCACTTCCTATCATTGCATGTTTAATTTAGAATATATGTGTTTGTACATGCGTGGATTTTATACAGATTGTAGGTAACAGGTATCGACTTCCCTAAATTGCCAGGATGAGCGTACCCTATCGCAGTATCTCAATGGTATAAGTGGGGAGATAACTCTTGAGTCCAAATCTTAACCTAAGCCAATTGTCCTAGAAAATAGGACAAGTATTTGAGTTAGTTTCACTTTTTCAAATTCGTCAAATGACATGAATTCCTAACTTTGACCCTGGAGTTTGATTATGTTCTTTGTCTTCAGTTGAGTTGTCATATTTAGACTTGTGGGTTTGTGATGATTCTCTGTTATAATTAAATCAAATTAAAAGATAATATAGTGATTTAATTTAATGAAAATTTTATAAAGAAATTTGATATTTAATTATATTTAATTAATTGAAAAATTATTTAAATAAAAGAATTAAATTTAAAAGACCATATTAAAGTTCTAATTTTGGCATAATTATATTTATTTAATTTAATGGTAATTATTTAGGAGTTTTATTTTAATAATAAACTCTAAATAATGTTATTAATTAAGTTAATAAATATATTATTAAAAATGTCTCACAAATTAATTAAAGAGAGAAAGGAACTATTTAATAAAGATATTTTAATTAAATTGCATAAAGGTTGTGCATGAAATTTAAAATATAATAAAATAATAAAAGATTGAGATCAACGAGTCTTCTTTCGTGATTGCACAATCGAAGCCCTAAATTTAGGGGAGAACTCTTTATCAGAGATCTAGAGCTCATTTTGTAATAACCAAGGTTTTGGAGGAGCAATTTTAGAGGAAAAGGGTTTTCAAAAGGAAGGAAATTCTTGCGTGTTTTATGTGCTCATTGTTTTAGCATCAGATCTAGGTAGGATCTTGAGGGTTTGTGCAGTGGTTGCTTGTTCTTCGAATTCCTGTCTTCTCTGTGTCTATTGTGTTTCTTTTTTTCAGAATTTCTCTTAGTTGAAACCCTTGTTTGCATATTTATTGTTCTTCATTTTAGGAAAACTCTATATGTAATTTGATGATTTGAAACCCTTGTTTGAGAAAATTGATTTCCGTTATAGAATTGTCCATGATTAAATCTGAAACCTTGTTGTGAATTCATTGTTCTTTATTTTGAAAACATCTGTGAATGATTATAGTTTTGAAACCTTTTTCTGATTGATTGGAAATTGGGATGAGGGTTTGGATAGGAAAATAAAATTTAAAATACATTTTCTGATTGGTTAATTGTGTTTTCTCTATCAGATCTTTTATGCAAAATATATAATTATTATAAAATTACCACAGTAAAACAAAGTTACTGTGATAATTTTATACATTTAAACATGTATTTCACATACTTAATAAAATATAGATTTGAGCAAATTTTATTGGGATGGGGGCTGTTTTTTGTTTTTGTTATATATATATATATATATATATATATTATGAATTTATTTTGGGGAGGTAGATCCAACCCCACCTCCCTCCTCCCTTTCTTCTCTACCGGTGGCTTTGCCGGCTTTGGTTTCATTTTGTTTTATAAAACAAAATTTAAAATTTAAAAAAAAATTTGTTTGGTGGGCGAGAGTTACCAACCCCCCACTCCTACCTTCCCCCCTGCCTGGCACGTGGCTTGCTATCATAGCGGCTCACGCTGCCACAACAATGTTGAGTGTTGATGTTACAACAGTCACGCATGCTGTGAAAAGACCCTTCAACTATAAACAAATTTTTAAAATTTTAAAATTATTTTTTAAAAATTATTTTCTTTTTAATTTTATAAATTATTTAATATAATATATGTATTATTATTATTTATTAGTAATGTTTGTTAGGTTATTAAATTATAGTTATTATCATTAATAAATAATATTAATATTATTTTATTAATGTTTAAAATAATTATTATTTTAATCATTTAATAATATATTATTTAATATTAATAATATTTATGTAAATTTTAAAAATTAAGATTAGATTTTAATTGATGTATAATTGAAGATTTACATAAATGGATTTAATTTTAACATTTATCTATATGTTATATTGATAATTATAATTCAATTAGAAAATTGATGACTTTTAATAAAACTCAAATTTTGCTTAGTTGAGTCATTTATAAATGGAAATGATTTATATTACTAGGGACATTTTCTTATTCGAAAAACTTAGTAATTAACATACTTTGAAAAGATAAAAACTATAATGTGTATGTTTATTAAATCTTGTTTTTTGATAATGATTTGAACTATGAAATAATGTTTAAACAACTTTATTTGAATTGTTCAACTGTCTGAGATTCTAGTGAACTTGGAAACCTTATTGAATCTAGAAACTGGAGAAATGACAACTAAAACCTCAATTGAGATTGAAAACATTATCAACTGTAACATTTGGAAACGAAAATGAAAATGAAAACTTGAAAACCTTTAGTGAAAATTGAACTGTCATGTTTTCAAAACATAATGAATTGAGAAAATGACTTTGGTGTGTACTCTTTATGACGTGTGCTTTATTGGTGTTGGGGTTTCGGGGTTGACTTAACTTTGTCCAGTTAAGATGTTTACCAAAGGCTTGGGAGTTTTGTTTTGTGATGTCATGATGATATTTTAATTATAGTCTTTTATACTTGACCATGGTGATGTGTCATGTGTGTGCTATGATGAGTTTGATTAGATATTTTGATGTGGTTTCCAGTTCTTGTGTAGAACTAAGGTGGATGATGTGTCTTTCCTGATATAACCTTTGAGTCTTTGATTAGTTATCTTTGATTGCTTCCCAGTTACTTGTATAGGACTGAGGTGATTAAATGATTTTTTTTGGTGATGTCATGTTATGATATGGATTTGATTTATGTGTACTTGATTTTGGATCAGTCCTATTAGGATGATTGAATTGGTGAAATCTGTGATTATGATCAATAATATTTTAGTAATTTCCAATTGCTTGTTTAAGAACTGATGTGTGGGTTATGGTCATTTGAGTTCTTTTTCTTTTTGTTGAGCTTAGGGTAGGTTATTTGTATGTCATGTTGGGAAGTGGCTTGCAATGGAGGTTGAGGCCCTAAAGAGACTACATGGCAATCCATTGTAATTTATTTTAATAAGTGATGACATTTCATTAAATAGGTTTAAAATGAATTAATAAGATATTGGTACCACAAAAAGTCACTAGGATGTCTAGAGTATTAAAAGACTACTAGGGTAACCTTAGAGCTAACTTGTTAGTATGCCTTGTCTATATGAAAGGATACTAATGTCGCATAGAGACACTAGGGGATCTAGAGTCTGTAGTGGTTGCTAGGGTAACCTTAGAGTTGGCTCATGTGATGACACTTTCCCACTTGCATAGTAGATTTCCTACGTGTGTGTTGCCTATGGAATTAGTTGATACTTGTGTCTTGGTACCCTATGAGATAGTTTGCTTTTAGGTGATTCCTTGAACCTAGATGTTGGTTTTGACTTTTGAGTGTGTTATTTTGTTTGAGACTTGAGACTATCTCCTCATCATTGTGGGAGTGGGCCATTTAGGTTCCATGAGGTTAGGTGGTAGTGCATTTTTCTTATACCATTGAGATTTGACTGTTCGATGCCATGGCTAGAGTTCCTTGTTCTATATTTCCTTTCATTTTGTTCTTGTGTACTATTATGGATGGTTATACCTATTGTATTGTATTTAATTTCATGGATCTTAAGAGATGATGTGATCTATTTTATGATGTATATTCTTTTAGCCTTTCATACCATGTGACCTGTAAAGTGGATGATTGTGCAGTCTGATTATTGCCAAGTGGCATCTGAGATAATTATATATTCTTTAAATAGAATTTGTAATTGTAGTTATTCTTTAATATGGATGTGTAATATATTGGTTTTAGTATTAATTAAACTTAAATGTGATTCAACATTATGGGACCCTTAAGAGTTATAATCTATTTTATGGTATTTGTTTATGTGTATGTTATTGCTTCTGCTATATTATATCTGTTGTTGTTAAGTTATCATCTTTCAAAAAAAATTGTTTGACAAACTTAGTAAAACTTTAGGTTAATTTCTTTTGGGTTCCCTGGCGGGGTGTTATAAGGTGAATCAGTTACTCAAGGTCTATATGTACCATTTGAACAATTAAACATTAATCACTTCACTGTTCTTCTTATATAGTTGTTGCTGGGTCACTAGTGTAAAACTATCATAAACATAATTTGCATTGCATAATGAAAACATTATCAAATTTAAACATTAATCATAGTTTGACACTAGGATTTTACACGGAGACCCAAGTTGAGAAAAACCACAAGCAACATGTCACTCCTTTTCACTCTTTTGAGGTGAGCTCTATTACGATCCAACCCTATTAAAGGTTACAATACACACTATTAAATATGACATGGTTAGAGGATTTAATCACCCTGTTAAGAGTGGCCTTGTAAGAGGACTTTGATCATTCCATTTAAAATTTCACCCAGTTAAAGGATTTACATAGACTGTTAAGTTTTCAAATGTTTGTTAGGTCAACCTTCGTTAAAAGGATTTCAATACAAATTGTCTACAATGATAAGAAAGAAAACAATAGGTTTGATCTATTTGATTACAACTCACTTTTGTTGGTTTAGATCTATGTTTGGTCCATATGTTGGTTCATTGATAAACCTTTCACTGTCATCTCTAATCTTGATCTGATTGGTCACCCTTCAAGTAATAAGTCCACTTTTCTCATCAACACTTAAGCCTTCTACTCCAATTTTGTTATCAACAATAGCATCATATCTGTAAGCTTTATCCTATTGATATCTGATTAAAAAGATCATTTGAAAAGAATATTGTTAAGAAGGAGATTGTTGAAGAAGACAACGTGTTTCGATAATTGTTTTCTCACTGATGTCAAACCTACTATTTGCTAGTAAGACAATTGCTTATATGACTCAAGTTCTATCACTTAGTTGAATGATACGGAGGATATGATCAACAAGATGTAAACAAAAGCACCTAGAGGAAAGGTTGAGTTATGATTAGGTAATGAAGTACAAGGATCAATTAAGATAATGATTATATGATGTATTGATGATCTACTTAAGGGTACAAAATAGTTGGCTACACTTAGAAAGTTTAGAAGAATAAGTTATATAAAGTTTGTCTACCAAACTTGACCGAGTGGATAGTAAGTGCTGAGAAAAGTTAGTGGAAGCCGAGCAAAAAGTCAGTTGGAGCCGAGTAAAAGCAAATTCTAGTGAATGCCAAGTAAGACAGTAGATGTCGAGTGAATTTTAGTTGATGCTGAGCACCAGTAAAATCCAGTTGATGCAGAGTGATTTTATAGTTGATGCCAAGTGACGCAGTATGTGTCGAGCATCAAAAGATTGATAATGTCAAGCTGCTACATTATGACAAAGATCAAAGATTTGCCAAATAAAATAAGCTAACAAGTTTGTTTTCTTGGAACTTGTGAACCAGGAGGAAGATAAGATTGATGAGATGGTAGCACAAAATTTGATGTAAACCATTTTTAGGTGAATTCAAGTGAATCTTAAGAGAAGTTTCTAGAGAAGACAAGATATGAGGTAGATACATTGTATCCTACCTAATCCATCCAAAATCCTAATTTAGATGATGGACAATGAGTGAGAAAATATTCTAATTTCCTTTTTATAGGAATGTTTGGTCATGAAGCAAAAGAGTTAGAGAGGTTGGTTTCATGTGCAAGAACCTGAGGAGAAGGAATTAAGGGTTTTGCTTCATCAAGTGACCCAAGAGAAGTGTCTGCAATGGCATACCAAGCATGAAGGCTTAAGGAGATGAATGCTTGAAGGGTGAACAAGCTATCTAAGTTGTAAAGTATGAAAGCCAAGCATAATTAAGGATTGAATAGAGATCTATAATCTATATGTGAAGTTGTAAGTTGTATCAAATCAAAGCTCTATTGTTACTCTCTAACAATTGTATTGGTCTAGGGTAAATCCTTTGGATTAAGATTGACCTAACAGTCATTGAAAAATCCTTTAATATGGTGGCATTCCAAGTGAATGGCCTAAAGTCCTTTAATAAGGCTCACTTTTAACAGGGTGATTGAAATCTCTTAACTGGGTCATATTTAATAGTGTGTATTGTAACATTTAACAAGGTTGGCCTTCCACAGGGCATCACTTCAGAAGAGTGAAAATGAGTAGCATGTTATTGGTGGTTTTTCCCAAATTGGATTTTCATGTTAAATTATTGTGTCAAATGTGTTGATGAATGTGTTGTGTTTCATGCTTTGCATTTTTGCAATTTGATTAGATAGTAACCTACAAGTTTCAAGTATTCACATATTCATTTGGATGCATGCATGAATAAGAATATTTTATGGGTTCACTAAGTTAAGAAAAGTTTTATTTGTATATTTGGACCTTGAATAACTAATTCACCCCCCTCTCAGTTATTCTAAAAGATTTCCAACAATTAGTGTTAGAGCCATTTGCTTAAGAGGGCTAGTTTTAAGGTACTAGAAGCACAAAGATCAAGATGTCTAAAAGAGAAGTACCCAAGCTCAATAGAGATAACTTTCTTACATGAAATTTTTTGATGAAGCTACACCTTGGAGGAATTGGAGATCATGCATAATCTTCCATTACAATGAACATGTTGATCCAGCAGGAGCCCTAACTGCTAAAGATATGAAGAAAAAGAAAGAACACAATCGAGCGATGTTGGAGATTGCCTTTGCCCTAAACTATGCCAAATTTGATGATATCAAAGGATGTGACACTACAAAGAAGATGTGGGATGCCCTGACCATGATCTATGGAGGAAACAAAAATGTTCAAAGAGCCAAGTCTAAGAGCCTTAGAGGTAAGTTTGATGATATGAGAATGAAAGAAAGTGAGAATATTGCTCAATATGTTGCAAGGATAAAAGAAGTTGCTAGTGCAATAAAAGGTGCTACTGGTCAAATAGATGATGATACTATGCTAAGTAAAGTCTTGAGAATATTACTGCCTATTTATGCTACTAGAGTTTATGCAATCCAAGAGTTGAGGTGTATACTAGGAAATAATCTAACCCTTGAAGGTCTGGTAGGTAGACTCACTACTTTTGAGCTATCTAATTTTGACAATTACAAACTAGAGAGTCTTGAATAAGCTTTTAAAGCTAAATTATTATTGAAGGACTTTGAGGAGGTAAAGTAGAAGAAGAAGAAAAGAAGGATAAAATATGCATCCAGTGACAGTAAATAGATGAGGAAGACATTGAACATTTGGAAGCACTACTGGCAAGAAGATTTCATAGAGCTAAAGGCAAGTTCAAAGGCAAGTTACCTATCATTTGTTTCAATTGCAATGAAGTTGGCCATATTGCTGCAAGATGTAAATATAAAAAGAACTATAGAGAAGGAAACAAGTACAAGAATAGAAGAGAAGATGAGGGTAGAGATTACAAAGACAAAGGCAAGAAGTCATGCTACATTGCTAATGGACATGACTCTGATGAACATGATGAAGTGGTATATGTTGCAATGAAGGATGAATTTGATGAGGATGAGGCAACTACATTTGTGACTTGTGTGAACAAGAATGATAAATGGATCATTGATAGTGGATGCTCACATAACATGACTAGAGACAAAAGTAAGTTCATTACCTTAACTTGTTATGATGGAAATAGTGTGAGATTTGGTAATGATGCACCATGTTTGATAAAAGGAAAAGGGTCTATCAAACTCATTGATGAGATTTCATGTGACAATGCTTACTATCGTGAAGGATTAAATTATAACTTGTTAAGCATGTCACAATTGAATAATTTGGGATGCAAGGTTCAATTTAAAAATAAAACTGCCAGGATATATGACACAAATGGGAAGCTGATTGGAAAAGGTGATCAAACTAGAAGTAATCTATTCTATCCGGATATAGAGGATGCTACTTGTCTTATTGCAAAATTTTATGATGTATGGATTTGGCACAAGAGATTATGTCATGTTAATTTTGATAATTTGGTTAGTATTAGTAACATGAAAAGAGTTAGAGGTTTTCCTAATTGAAGAAACTTGATAATATAGTATGTAAACAATGTCAGCTAGGCAAAATGTCAAAGTCAAGCTTTAAAAGTAAAACTTATACCTCTAAGGAAGTACTAGAGATTGTTCATACTGACTTGTGTCAACCTATTAAAGTGCAAAGCTATAGAGGAGATAAGTACATAATGTTGTTTGTTGATGATTGCTCTAGAATGATGACAGTCGTGTTTCTAAAACAAAAATCTGATGCTTTTCAAATGTTTAAGTGGTACTTGGCAAGAATTGAAAAAGAAATAGGAAAAAGTCTAAAATGCTTGAGATTAGATAGAGGTGGAGAATTCACTTCAAATGAGTTTGAGATGTTCTGTAATGATTGAGGAATCAAAAGACAAACATCTGCACCTAGGACCCCTCCACAAAATGGAATTGTTGAAAGAAGAAATAGATTTATAATGGACTGTGCTAGAACACTTATGATGGAGAAGAACGTTGCTCATAAATACTAGAGAGAAGATGTAAGTGTTGTTGTATATACCTTGAACCGTGTGCAAGTCAAGAAAGGCACTCATTCAACACCTTTGAATTATGGTATGGATATCCACCTAATGTGAAATACTTTAAGGTATTTGGAAGTAAGTGTTATATTCTTAAATATGTTAGGAATGGACAGTTTGATGCAAAAAGTGAAGAAGGTATATTCCTTGGATACTCCACAAGAAGCAAAACTTATAAGTGTTTAAATACTAACACTAAAAAAATTGTAGAAAGTGTAAATGTGAATATTGATGAATTTACGGAAGTATATGAGGCTAAACCTATAAAAGAACTAGAAGAATACAAATCATTTGTATACTTCTATGAAGGAATGCTTGCTGAAGAAGATGTTACAAATCAAGTTACAAACCAATGGCAAGTCTCGATAACTATCGAGTCACAACTTGTAAATGTAAAGTTGCATTTAGGAACTGAGCTGCATTTAGATGCTGAGTTGTAGAATGAAGAAAATACACATTCTGATTCTCATATCAATATACATGAAAGAGATGTTGAGATACCTGACAAAGATGTAGGCAGTGAATCTGAAGCTGAGAGACAAAATGAAGTTACAAGAGTTGAGCTAAGATTGTTTAAATATGTCAAAAGACATCATCCTGTAGATCAAATCATTGGAAACAAAGATGTAAGGCCAATGACAAGAAATAAAGTGAGAAGTGAATCATGTTTATTAAGCATGAAGGAGCCCAAAATAGTGAAAGATGCACTAGAAGATGATGACTAGTACAAGGCCATGGAAGAAGAAATTCAACAGATAAAGAAGAACAAAACATGGAGTCTGGTTCCTAGACCAGAAGACAAGAATGTGATTGGCACCAAGTGGGTATTTAGAAACAAGCTAGATGAGAATGGTAAATTAACAAGAAACAAAGCAAGATTGGTTTGCAAAGGATATGCACAAGAAGAAGGAATTGACTATGGTGAGACATTTGCCAATGTTGCAAGGATAGAAGGAGTGAGAATTCTACTTACCTATGCTGCATACAAAAGTTGCAAAGTTTATCAGATGGATGTTAAATCTACATTTCTGAATGGCATACTAGAAGAGGAAGTCTACATAGAACAACCAGAAGGATTTGTTGATGAAAACAATAAGAACATGGTATGTAGACTACATAAAGCCCTATGTGGATTAAAGCAAGCACTAAGAGCATGGTATGCGAGACTCCATACTTATCTTGTGAAGATTGGATTTGAAAGGATTGATGATAACATCAATCTGTACATGAAGACAAAAAAGGACAAAGGTATACTATTATCTAAAATATTTTTTGATGATATCATATTTGGAGGACAAGATTATTTGTGCAAGGACTTTGCAAATCAAACAAAGCAAGAATTTGAAATGTCTATGTTTGGAGAGATCAAATTCTTTGTGAGATTACAAGTATATCAAATGAAGTATGGAATATACATCACTCAGTCAAAATATGTCAAAGAGATATTGAAGACATTTGGACTAGAAGATTCCAAATTAGTAAGTACACCTATGGTGATAGGACACAAGTTATCAAAGAATGATGATTCGACTAAGGTGAATCAGACACTGTATAGGTCTATGATTAGCAAATTGCAATATGTAGTACATAGTAGACTTGATATTGCATTAGCTATGGGGATAGTTGCAAGATTCCCTACTAATCCCAAAGAGAACCACTTGATCGCTGTGAAGAGAATAATGAGATACTTGAAAGGAACAAAAGAGTTTGGTTTATACTACAAGAAGAATAAAAAATTTGAACTAAGAGCCTAGACTGATGCTAATTGGGCTAGAAACATTGATGATAGAAAGAACACTAGTGGAGAAGCATTCTTCTTAGGCAAAAGACTAGTTACATGGACTAGAAAGAAACTAAGTTGTACTTCCCAATCTACTACTAAAGCAAACTATGTTGTTGCTACTATAAACTGCACAAACATTATATGGATCAAACAACTACTCAAAGGAATGAAGGAATAAATCACAGAACCAATGACACTTTATTGTGATAATACAAGTGTTATCAATATATCAAAGAATCTAGTGATGCACACAAATACAAAGCACATTGCAATCAAGTATCACTATGTAAGAGAGTTAGTTTAAGACAAAGAGGTGAAGATGGAATATGGTAACTCAAAAGAGCAAATTGCAGATATCTTTACAAAACCATTACCTAAGGATGCTCATGAGTATATAAGAGGTAAATTAGGGGTGATACCCCTATCAAAGACTATGTAAAAAATAGAGGGAGTGCCCTACATCAAACAAGCTGATGTTCATATAATACAAATTGATGTCATGGATCTTACTTTAGGAATTGCCTAAAGTAATCATAGAACTAAAACTACAAATCAATCTCAAGCAAGGTGACAGAGGCACAAATTGAAGAACCTACAAAAGCTTATATCTACATGTATTAAAGATGCCAAGTGTTTGGTATATGTCTTTCGCATTATTTTCAAAGGGGGAGAATGTACATTAAATTGATCAAGTGCAAGAGGAATAGTGGAGAAAGTACATCATCAGAAGATCAAGAGAAAAGTGGAAGAAAGTCCTAAACTAATCTGCTGATCAGAGAAGGAGAAAAATATCAAGAATCAAGTCAGAATAGAGAAGGAGAAAATCAGAGAGCCAGAAAGAAAGAGGGAGAAATCCTTATCTACCTAGTAAGAGAAAGATACAAGAAGGAACTTATAGGGAGTTTTAAGGAAGAGATTTTGTAACCTAATCAAAAGATTGAAGTTGATGAAAGAGGAATAGAGGGAATACAAGTTTTCTTTTTGGTATTGTCTTATTGTTTTAACCTAGTTAGCTTGGTTGAACAAGATGTTCATCATTTGATTGACTTGGTTGATCAGTTTGGTTTGCCATCAATGCCAAAGAGGGAGATTGTTGATATCTAATTGAAAAGATCATTTGAAAAGAGCAATGTTAAGAAGGAGATTATTGAAGAAGACTATGTGTTTCAATCATTGTTTTGTCATTGATGTCAAACCTACTATTTAATGGTAAGACAATTTCTTATATGATTCAAGTACTATCACTTAGTTGATTAATGAGGAGGATTTGATCAACAAGATGTAAACAAAAGCACCTAGAGGGAAGGTTGAGTTATGATTATGTACTGAAGTACAAGGATCAGTTAAGACAATGATTATATGATGTATTGATGATCTACTTAAGGTTACAAAATGGTTGGCTACACTTAGAAAGTTTAGAAGAATAAGTTAAATAAAGATTGTCTACCAAGCTTGACTGAGTGGATAGTAGGTGCTGAGCAAAGTTAGTGCAAACCGAGCAAAAAGTCAATTGGAGCTAAGTAAAAACAAATTCTAATGGATGCCAAGCAAGATAGTAGATGCCAAGTGAATTTTAGTTCATGCTGAGCACCAGTAAAATCTAGTTGATGCTGAGTGATTTTACAGTTCATGCTGAGTGACATAGTATGTGCTGAGCATCAAAACATTGATAATGTCGAGCTACTGCATTATGACAAAGATCAAAGATTTTCCAAATAAAAGATGACAAGCTTGTTTTCTTGGAACTTGTGAACTAGGAGGAAGATAAGATTGATGAGCTAGAGGCACAAAATATGATGTAAACCATTTTTAGGCAAATTCAAGTGAATCTTAAGAGAAGTTTCTAGAGAAGACAAGATATGGGGTAGATAAATTGTATCCTACCTAATCCATCTAAAACCCTAATTTAGATGATGGACAATGAGTGAGAAAATATTCTAATTTTCTTTATATAGGAATGTTTGGTCATGAAGCAAAAGAGTTAGAAAGGTTGGTGTCATGTGTGAGACCCTAAGGAGGAGAAGGAATCAAGGGTTTTGCTTCATCAAGTGACCCAAGAGAAGCATGAAGGCTTAAGGATATGAATGCTTCAAAGGTGAACAAGTTGTCAGAGCTACAAAGTATGAAAGCCAAGCATAATTGAAGACTGAACAGAGATCTGTAATCTGCAAGTGAAGTTATAAGTTGTATCAAATCAAAGCTCTACTGTTACTCTCTAACAATTGTATTAGTCTAGGATAAATCCTTTAGATTAAGGTTGACCTAACACTCATTAGAAAATCCTTTAATAGGGTGGCATTCCAAGTGAATGTCCTGAAGTCCTTTAACAATGCTCACTTTTAATAGGGTGATTGAAATCCCTTAACTGGGTCACATTTAACATCGTGTATTGTAGCCTTAAACAGGGTTGGCCTTTCACAATGTAAACCATTTTTAGGCAAATTCAAGTGAATCTTAAGAGAAGTTTCTAGAGAAGACAAGATATGGGGTAGATACATTGTGTCCTACCTAGTCCATCTAAAACCCTAATTTAGATGATGGACAATGAACAGGAAAATATTCTAATTTCCTTTATATAAGAATGTCTAGTCATGAAGCAAAAGAGTTAGAGAGGTTGGTGTCATGTGCGAGAACCTAAGAAGGAAAAGGAATTAAGGGTTTTGCTTCATCAAGTGACCCAAGAGAAGTGTTTGCAATGACATACAAAGCATGAAGGCTAAAGGAGATGAATGTTTGAAGGGTGAACAAGTTGTTAGAACTGCAAGTATGAAAACCAAGAATAATTGAAGACTACAACAAGATTTGTAACATGCAAGTGTAATTGTAAGTTATATCAAATCAAAGCTCTACTATTACTCTCTAACAATTGTATTAGTCTAGGGAAAATCCTTTGGATTAAGGTTGACCTAACACTCATTAGAAAATCGTTTAACAGGGTAGCATTCCAAGTGAATGGCCTAAAGTCCTCTAACAATGCTCACTTTTAATAGGGTGATTGAAATCCCTTAACCGGGTCACATTTAACATCGTGTATTGTAGCTTTAAACAGGGTTGGCCTTTCACAGGGCATTACTTCAGAAGAGTGAAAATGAGTAGCATGTTACTGGTGCTTTTTCCCAAACTAGGTGTCCACATTAAATTATTGTGTCAAATGTACTGATGAATGTGTTGTGTTTCATGCTTTACATTTATGCAATTTGATTAGATAGTAACCTACAAGTTTCAAGTATTCACATATTCATTTAGATGCATGTATAAATATGAATGTTTTATGAGTTCGCTAATTTAAGAAAAGTCTTATTTGTACATCTGGACCTTGAATAACTAATTCACCCCCCTTAGTTATTCTAAAATATTTCCAACATATCCTTTAAATAGGAAATTCATGCTTTACCATTTTCTACATCCACCGTAGATCTTAAGGTTTGCGATCAAATTCAACTCGATTCAATGTATCTGTTGATCTTCTTGATCATCCTCTAGAAACTTGTCTAGAATCCATTAGTTAGGTTTTTACCTATTCACCTCCTTGAATTTAATGATCAAAATCATCAATCTTATCTACAACACATTTTACATCTCCCAAGAAATCACCTGATTAGACTTGATTTTATGATTTCTTTGAATTTTTTTCTCTTACTATCACTCAGAAATCTCTTAAATATTGATACTTGGTGAACATTGAAATACTTGGTCTCTGTAAAGCTTCTTGCTCAGCATCAA
Source organism: Cupressus sempervirens (assembly GCA_028749045.1). Classification (NCBI taxonomy): domain Eukaryota; kingdom Viridiplantae; phylum Streptophyta; class Pinopsida; order Cupressales; family Cupressaceae; genus Cupressus; species Cupressus sempervirens. The sequence continues at coordinate 229,218,843 of CM053792.1, read as the reverse complement.
CTAACTTTCTCAGTTGATGCTAATGATCAGTTAACACTAGATTTTCTTGACACTAACTATAGCTCGATTGGCACTAGCATTACTCGACACTCCTTAGTATTTTTCTCTTTTGCTCGGCTTAGCCTAGATTTCTTGACATAAACAATTACTTTTCTTTATCAAAGTCTATCTAATCAAATTTCCATTGTAACTTCCTTTGCATAACTTCAACCTTTCCTCTAGGTGCTATAATTATAATTAACTCCATAAATCCTCTTCATTAATAAAATAGATATGACATTTAGATTAGGTAGCAATATGTCTCATCCATAGATTTGACATCAATAACAAAACAACAATTGTTCCAATTGTAAGTTTCCAACAATCTCCCTCTTTGTCATTGATGACAATGTCTCCAACATTTGAATACTAGTAGTAACTAGGTTACTATACAATCCAAAATATTTATCTGCCACGAGTGACCAATATCCTTAGTTTCATTCTGATTCTTATCCAATTGCTCTTACAAGATTTTATCCCTTTGAGGTTTATCTTATCTCCTTTCTTAGTAATCTCTCCATTTGACTTCTCTTAGAAATCTCTCCCTCTTTTAGTAATCTTTCAATAAATCTTTCCCTCTTTTACAACAATGCCAAAGACGTATAACACTCGTAGCTTTAGAACTCTTCATACATGTGAATTATGTAGACATTGCATGTCTGGTTGATACTTGTCATTTGTCTATGACTAATCTATTTATGTTGTACTAAAGTATTCTACCTTAGGCATGTCCCAAGGTAGAGTTGTATTGCATCACTATGCAAAATGTTCTAATTAGCACATGTGATGCAATGCACCTTGTCTGCTTAAGTAGCTTTGGTTAGGGGTATCATCCCTAGTTTACCTCTAAGATATTCATGAGCATATTTGGGTAATGGTTTTCTAAAAATGTCAGCAATCTGTTCCTTTCTATTCACATATTCTAGCTTCACTTCTTTGTCTTAAACAAATTCTCTCAAGTAATGATACTTGATAGTAATGTGCTTTGTCTTAGTGTGCATCACTAGATTCTTTGAAATGTTGGTAGTACTTGTGTTATCACAATAGATAACTACTAGATCTATAATCTCTTCTTTCACACCTTTCAACATTTGCTTAATCCATATTATATTTAAACAATTCATTGCAACTGCCACATACTCAGCTTCAGTTGTTGATTGGGAATACAATTCTTCTTCTTGCTTGTCCATGACACCAATCTTTTTCCTAGAAAGAATGCACCTCCACTAGTGCTTTTTTTGTCATCAATATTTCCAGCCCAATCTAAGTCAATGAAAACCTTTAGTTTAAATCTATCATTTCTCTTGTAATATAATCCATAGTCTTTTGTACCTTTCATTTATCTCAATACCCTTTTCATAGCCATTGTGTGATTCTCTTTAGGACTTGTTGAAAATCTAGCAACTATCCCAACTGCCAAAGTAATATTTGGCTTTATGTGAACAACATATTGCAATTTTCCTATGATGGATCTATATAGGGTCTAGTTTACATCAATAGAATCACTAGTCTTAGATAGATTATGTCCTATAGACATAGGTGTACTCACTGACCTCAAATCTTTCATACCAAAAGTCTTTAATATTTTATTGATGTATTTGGATTGTGAAATGAAATACCAAACTTCATTTGACACATTTATAATCCAACAAAGAATTTTATTTCACCAAACATAGACATTTCAAATTCCCTTTTCATTTCATCAGAAAGTGATTTACATAATGCTTCCCTTCCTCCAAATATGATATCATCAACAAATATCTCAGGTAACAGTACTTAATTGTTCTTACCATTCTTCAAATATAAGTTACTATTATCATTTGTCCTTTCAAAACTAATTTTCACTAAGTAATTATGTAGTCTCTCATACCATGCTCTTGGGGATTTCTTCAATCCATAAAGAGATTTGTTACATACCATGTTCCTTTTTTCTAGATCTACAAATCCTTCAGGTTGTTCAATATATACTTCTTCCTCTAGTATACCATTTAAAAATGGAGATTTGACATCCATTTGATATACCTTGAAATTATTGTAAGTTGAGTATGCAAGCAAAGTTTTGACTCCTTCAAGTCTATCCATAGGAGCAAAATTTTCTCCATAATCAACTCCTTCTTGTGCATAACCCTTACATACCCATCTTTCCTTGGTTCTTGTTACTTCACCATTTTCATTGAGCCTGTTTCTAAAACCCCACTTTGTACCAATGACATTTTTGTCTTTAAGTCTTGGAACTAAATTCCAAGTATTGTTCTTCTCGTTATGGTCAATTTCTTTGTTCATTGCTTGTATCTAATCTTTATTGTCTAAGCATCCTTTATTGACTTGTACTCTATTTAGGGTATAAACATCAGTACTCACCATTTCTCTCCAATATTTTTGTGACACGTTCTTCCCCATCATTACTGTCCTTTCACAATCTATTATTGATATGTTTCTCCTTTTAGCTATCCCATTTTGGGGAGGGGTTCTTGGTGCTAACATATATCTTTTGATTCCCCTATTATTTTAGAATGTATTGAACTCATGCAAGATGAATACACCACCTCTGTCAAATCTCAAAAACTTTAGACTCTTCCCTGTTTCTTTTTCCACTCTAGCTAAATACTACTTCAATAACTGAAAAACATCATATTTATCTTTAAGAAACATTACAAACATCATTCTAGAATAGTCATCTACAAATAGAGTGAAATATTGATTTCCATAGTAACTTTTAATACTAATGGGTTCACATAGGTTAGTATGAACCTATATACATGAAAACCTAACCTGTTGGGAGCACACATAAACAAGAAAATGTTAGTTGCACATGTATATAAAATATTCAAAAGAAAGCAAAATACAACCAACATTATGCTTAAGTTTTACAACTCAATGCAGCCAAAAAGAAACATCCTCATGCAACCTCAAAGAAGCTCAACAAGGGTGCCCATAAGAGGCCTTGTTGGTGTGCTTTAGATTGGAGGCATGTGAATGTGCTCTCCCCAAACACAACTATTGAATTCCAATATGTCCATGAATGAAATTCAAAGTGTATGAACTAACTAGATATGGAGAGAGTGTTTCCAACAATGGCTATGGATACAACCATATTCAAAACACTCAAGGAAGGTGAATGTGGATGAAAGAAATAAACTAAGTTTAAAATGAAAATGCAAATGGAACTAGAAACTACCAAAGGTTAGTAAAAATGCATAAAATCTATAAGATCTTTAGAATTATAGTAGCATGATAACAATGCAAATGAGGGAGCCTGATCTAATGCTATATTGACATGATAACAATGCATATGGAGGAGATGGTTTGCTTGAGATAAGGGCTCTATTTATAGATTTTTGGAGGGGTTTGGGGAGGTGGCACCTATGTGGCATCCACATAGGAGCCACATAGGAGACATATAAGCCATGCAAGGGTGGCAAAGGAAATTAATAAAGAAAGGGAGATAGTGAGATCAATTTGAAATTGAAGGTAATGGGGGACATGTCATAGTGGAAGAATAAAGAAATGAGGAGAGTGGAAGACATGTCATAATGGAGGAATAAAGAAATGAGGAGAGTGGAAGACGTGTCATAGTGGAGGAATAAAGAAATGAGGAGAGTAGAAAACATGTCATAGTGGAGGAATGATGTCATAAACAAAACATTTAAAATATCATTCAAGTGGAGACATGTAAGAGATAAATGAATTAAAATTCACTTAAGGGTTAGATGGATAAAAGAGGAATAAATGATTTTTTGAAATCATTTATTAATTTTGGTGGAGGATAGGTTAGGATTAAGATTAAATTAGATTACTCTTAATTGGATTTAGGAAAGTCTAAGCGTGTCGAGGATTTTAAATAAACTGATTTTATTTAAAATGGAAACATGAGGTCACTATGCATTAAATGAATTTAACACATTATGAGGGAGTATGTTAATTAAATTCAAAATACATTAGGGAAGTGAACCTATTTAATTAAGTAAAATTAATTAAATAAGTAGAAGAATATGACAAAATATAATCAATTAATTAATAATTAATTATAGTGTTAAGGGAGATATTAAATTGATTAATATAGTGTTTAGGACAATTTTAGGTGTCTACATTTTCCCCTTCTTTGATGTGATGTTGAAACAACATTATATCAAAGAAAAGAAAATATAGGTTTCCCTAGAGAGGATAGGAGTCCTAGGAGTTGTGTTGTAGCGACAACAGGGGACGAGGGTGCCCCCTCGAGGAAATGGGGTGAAAAAAAGAATATATTTTGTCCCATTTTCTCAAAAATAGTCACGTGAAGGAAAAGGGAAAGAGAAAAGGCTTAAAAGAAGGCCTCACATGAATTGTTGGTAAGATCAGAATGAATTGGGGTGAACTGGATAATGATTAATCTAAATGCATCCTAACTACATAAATGCATGGGATTCAGTTGTGTTCATATGGGAGAGGACATCCTAGTTTGATATTGCAAGAGGAGTTATGCACGAAATGTTATAGAAGCATATATGACAATATTCCTTTGCATGGACTAGACTATCAACAAAATAGAGACTTTAGGAACATAGATGTAGGCTTCATAGTCATGATGGAAAATATGATAGATACGCACTGGAGAGGTCTGGGCACACCCAAATTCTTGTTAGGGATCTTGGTGGAAAGTGTGCTAACCTATTGCCCCCAATGAGAAATGCATAACCATAACTCAAAAACCAATAGAGATGTGCTAAAGAATCATGAAGATAGATCATATCACAAAATGACTCGTGTAATCAAGTTAAGCCGTTCAAACGATATCAAGATATTGAAGATCGAGCCACACATAGGGAGGCTATCACTAACACACAAAGATAAAATCAACAAAAGACCTTATGACCAAGTAGTCATTCAGTCCATAGTTCTTGCCATGAACCTTATTTAGATGGTGAATTTGTAAAGCCCGTGTAGGAAGGATCCATCCTTAAGGCAAAAATTGATTGTTTGATTGAAATGTTTGTGATTGTTCATTGGTAATTGTGTGAAAGGAACAAGGTTCTCAAATCATTTAATCTTAGTGTGAATTTGTGTAAGTTTTGTTTGCAATCACCATTTTGATAAGCTTAGTTTGATGGGTTGAAGCTCAACATCATGAGATTAGATGATGAACTAGAATAATTTGAACAAGATGTGATAAGATGATGAATTGATTGAATTGAATGAGTTGAATGATTTTGATAAGATTGAAATTGATTTGTATGAAATGATTGGAAGAAAGGAATATGATTAGATGAGAGGATAAATGAATTGAGTGAATTGATGAAAAGGATTAGATTGGGACCACTGACAAGGGAGATCCAAGGAATGGTAAATGGATGAGATAGGTGGGGATATCTAAACGGAGGAATAATATGGAGGACTAAAGGATCCAATATAGGAAAATGGGGAGCCAAAGAGCATGTTACAAAGGAGTTTAACCAAAATGACCCATACCAAGGATAGGTTAATGGAAGGAAATATGGCAAAAAATGATGCATGGACATGGAAAGATGGTGTGAAAGCTACTGCATGGAGGAATGTGAAGGCATGTGTGCTTCCAAAGCATATATGAATAGCTTATTGTTGTGCCTCTAGTTTTGATCACAAGCATAGGCATGAAAGTGCAATGAATAAGGGATATGGGAGGGAGGGTATGAATATGATAGGGTTAATGATATGAAGGATATGGATGAAATGTGGAACATGAAATGGAGGAAAGGTATGAGATAAGACCAAAGACACATGGAAGGGGAAAGGAAGCATGTAGGATTATGGATGGAGGATAATGAGGATATGAACATGAAAGGAACTAATGAGATTCAAGATATGGATAGACTGCTAAGATCAAATATGGGAATGGAATGGAAGGTAAAGGATAGTCAAGATCAAATATGGACAAGGATGATGGAGGATAGATGGAAAAATGGAAGATATGTAAGGTAGCATGGATAGAGTTTGCCCCCAGTATAGAGTGCAAGTGGAAGAGTAAAAGTGAATGGATGGATAAGTGGAAGAAAAAGGGAGGACTCAAGAATAAAGATACACGGATGGTATCCCTTGATATTTATCTCTCCTTTAAAAAAAAAATATTTTCAAGGATTTTTTTTTGTATTTTTTATTTTTTCATAGATGTTGGTAGGATAGTGAAAAGAAGGATGAAATGAATTGGGACATGGAGGACCAAGGACTTATGATAAAGTTTGGATTAAGGGGGTGGAGTGATTTGGAGGAAGACAAGGTTGATGGATGCTAGGTTCGAAGACTTGTGAATGAGTAAATGAAGGAGGCGGAAAGATTGTCATTGGCACACACCTTGAAGGGTGATGGAAGGGTGGAAAATTTTGAATATAAGGACCCAAAATGGATGAATGAGACAATGGATTTAGGATGGTGAATTTGGGTATATAAGGACCCAAAATGAATTTGGAAAATGGAAGTTTGGATGATTTATGAATGAGGGAAGCCTTTGGATTACCAAAATTGGATGCCATGTTGTTCTTTTCTTTGAGAATTATTGCTGCTTTAAGTAGCTTTGGGATCAACATTATTTTTGCATTTTTTATGTTTAGCCTTTGAATTTTTGGTTGGTTTTGGATTATATTTTGCTTTTCTTGAACATGTTGTTTAGACAGGACATGTTGATCCTTGAATTTTTGCAGATTTTTGGCTTAATTAACTTTATCTTTGACATCCAATTTTCTTCCATTGGCCATGGGGCAATTGCATGAGGAAAATGGGATGGAGAGCTTATGGATCGTGAACCTTGGTAGGAATTCAAGGATGTGTGCCTTCATTGATCTTTATTAGGAGTATGAGGGAATGAAGTGGAATAATTGGATATGGTGGATGGAGGCATGTATGGACCTAAAATGGATGGGAGGAATGAAGGGTTTGACTTTGGAACATAAGGACCTAAAATGGAGGGAAATGAGGAAGGAATGAGATTATGGATATAAGGGCCCAAATGGACTTGGAATATGGATGATGAGAATACTTAGATTTGGATGATGGAATTTCAGATTTGGAAGGAGTGGAAGGTGTACCAACATCTTGAGACATTATTTTGTCAATAGGATATTTATTATTTTCAATACCAGATGCGACTCCATGTATAGGGGATTCATGAGTGGATTGGATAGGTGTGATAGGATCTTGTGGAGGATTGGTATTGTGAGAGGAATCGTGAGGTATAATAGGATCATGAGATGGATTGGGATCATGAAATGCATATGAAGGGGTACTTTGATCTTGACATAAAGGAGGATCATGTGGTGGAATGAAAGGAATGATTGGATCATCTAGTCGGATAGGATCATATAATGGAGTGGATGGATTGAAATCATGAGATGGAACATTTTGATCTTGATAGGTAGGAGGGCTAGTGGATTCTATAGAAGGAATATCTTCAATGGGTAGAGAATCTATGAATGCTAACTCTTGAGATGGAGGGGAAATATGAGGTGGGACATTTTGATCTTGACAAGGAGGAGAGATAGTAGATTATGTAGAAGGAACATCTTCATGAGATAGATAATCCATGGATGCTAACTCTTGAGATGGAGGGGAATTTGTAATGTACTTGATAGAGGGATTGCCTTGATCTTGCTTAGTAAGGGGATCATAAAGTGGACTAAGAGGAATAAATGGGTTTTGAGGGATAAGGGAATCATGAGATGGACTAAGAGGAATAAATGGGTTTTGAGGGATAAGGGAATCATGAGATGGACTAAGAGGGATAAATGGATCTTGAGGGATAATGGAATAATGAGATGGATAAATGCTTGGATCTAGAGGAGAAGATGAATCCATAATGACATGCTTTGGAGGAAGATCTTGAACTGGAATTAGGTGTATGACTTTAGGTGATTGGATCACGTTATTTTTAGTTTTGTATTTAGCCACAATTTCTAGTGACATAAATGTATTGAGAGATTTGTTCAGTTTACATACCATGTTCCTTTTGTCTAGATCTACAAATCCTTCAGGTTGTTCAATGTATACTTCTTCCTCTAGTATACCATTAAAAAAAGGAGATTTGACATCCATTTGATATACCTTGAAATTATTGTAAGTTGAGTATGCAAGAAGAGTTTTGACTCCTTCAAGTCTGGCCATAGGAGCAAAATTTTCTCCATAATCAACTCCTTCTTCTTGTGCATAACCCTTACATACCCATCTTTCCTTGTTTCTTGTTACTTCACCATTTTCATCGAGCTTGTTCCTAAAACCCCACTTTGTCCCAATGACATTTTTGTCTTTAGGTCTTGGAACTAAATTTTAAGTATTGTTCTTCTCAATATAGTCAATTTCTTTATTCATTGCTTGTATCCAATCTTCATTGTCTAAGCATCCTTTATTAACTTATACTCTATTTAGGGTATAGACATCAGTACTAACCATTTCTCTCTAATATTTCTGTGACACATTCTTCCCCATCATTACTGTCCTTTCATAGTCCATTATTGATATGTTTCTCCTTTTAGCTATCCCATTTTGAGGAGAGGTCCTTGGTGCTGACATCTATCTTTTGATTCCTCTATCATTGTAGAATGTATTGAACTCATGCAAGATGAATACAACAGCTCTGTCAGATCTCAAACACTTTAGACTCTTCCTTGTTTCTTTTTCAACTCTAGGTAAATACCACTTGAATAACTGAAAAACATCAGATTTAGCTTTAAGAAACATCATAGACATCATTTTAGAATAGTCATCTACAAATGGAGTGAAATATTGATCTCTACAGTAACTTTTAACACCAATGGGTCCACATAGGTTAGTATGAACTAGTATATGTGAAAACCTAACTTGTTGGGAGCATGGTAAACAAGCAAATGTTAGTTGCACATGTATATCAAATATTCAAAAGAAAACAAAATACAACTAACACTATGCTTGATTTTTACAACTCAATGCAACTAAAAAGAAATGTCCTCATGCAACTTCAAAGGAGCTCAACAAGGGCGCCCATAAGAGACCTTGTTGGTGTGCTTTAGATTGGAGGGATGTGAATGTGCTCTCCCCAAACACAACTATTGAATCCCAATATGTCCAAGAATGAAATGCAAAGTGTATGAACAAACTAGATATGAGTGGAGTCTAGGATGGTGAGTATTCTCCTACTTAAGAAGATGACCCTTGTTCTAACTTTTATTTCTTGGGAGCACTAATGTCATATGGGCTCTCTGATCTTGGCTTTTTGTAAGGGGGGATGTATTTTATATTTTGAGCTACAACATATCCAACCCTCTTCTATAGTTTATACTATCCTAGATTCATAACCATTCTACTATTTATTCTCCTTTCCACCTTAGCAGATCTATCTAGGTGTGCTCTTGACAATATATCCTTCTTCTCATTTAAAGTTTGCATTATTCCAGGAAAAAATTTCATCAACATATTCATTTTGGCTCCCCAATATTTCTTGTCTACTAGAGGGTCATACTTGGGCTCAAAAGCATTGATGAAATCGAAAACCTTGCTATAAACTACCCATTTTTCTTTTCTGATTTCTTGCTCTTATAATGAAAATATATTTCTGATGACATCCTCTGGGAAGTACACAGTTTGTATATGAGCTTTAGCTTTACTTCTTTCCCTAAGGAGGTCATATAATCCCTCTGGATCAATGTAATGAGCATGTGATTGAGCCATTTGATATTTATCCAAAAACTTCTCCAAACCTCTCCATCCTTTCTTAACAAAGATGAATTCATGCACAATAGTGACCACTGGAAAGAATGTACCTTTAATTTTTCCTAGCAAATCTCTTTCCTCAACTGATCCAATCTACCATAATAACTCTGCAATTCCTACCTTTAAGAGAACCTAATACAACAATACATGGGGCTTTCCAAAAAAGCCATAAACTCTGACAATAGCGGAAACAGGATATGGGATGATATCTCCTCAATTATGACTGACCAATAGCCCCTTGGCATGATCCTTGGGTCTTATCAATTCTAGCAAGGGTTGGGGCATTCTAGGGCTGTCCTCTCTTAGCAACAATCAAAGTCTTGATGCAAAATATGTATCAAATCTAACAAAACTAGCATCCTTGACCTCCCATGTCATGTCAGTGCTCCACAACTAAACTAGGAGCTTCTCTCCATCTCTCTCTAGCTCCAATTTCATTTCTTTGGAGAAAAGGGTAACTCACTTGTATAAACATATGTACATCAGCATAGAGTACCAGTAGAAAGGCCTATTAACCTTACTTTGAGCTATTCCAATAAGACCATTGTGAATTTTCTCAACTAAGTAGGTGGCAAAATCAAGAATTGAGTTCATCCCAAACTGCAAAGTTTGAGCTATAATGAGAACAATAGAGCCTCAAATATAATCTTTCTTATACATTCCAAATATTTTGCAAAGAGAAAAATATAAGGCCTATGCCCTAGGATTAAAATATTTCTTCATGAAGGGCTTTGGGGTATTTGGTGTGACCAAAGGCAGTGACCCAATTTTGACAAAATGTTGTTGCAATGGTCCTCCCCTTAAATATATCCTATATACATCATATCTAGCTTAGAGTTCCTCCATATCAATTTTCTCATGGACGACATGGTTGGATTTGAGCTTGAACACTTCTCTAATCAATGTGGGTGAAACCCTAAAGAGGTTATCCCCTGCATAGTTTTTCACAATTCTAGTAATTGGGTCATATTTTTTAGCCATGTCAGTTAATAGGTCACTATAGAAAATACTCTAGGAATAACCAATTTTCCTATATCAAACTCCCACACATTTCTCATTGGGGCATCCAAATTTCATTTCAAAAACCATTTTTTAAATAGTTCCAAACCCCCCACTAAGACTTCTGCATCTCTCAAATAATTTGCCTTGTCATAAAAACCCTCACTAACCACCAACCTAGGGTTTTTAGGGATGAAATGAAGGCATTTGTTCAAGAAAATAATCATGAACTGATCTTTTTAAGTAATCATTTTCACTAGAAAATTCCTTATGAGGTGGCATTTTTCTCAATTTAACCTAGTACAATTGCAAATTTCTCAATTATCAGAAGTTTTAGACAACTTACCTATCCTTTCCTACTTATTTTCTCAGTGAATTATCCTGCAAATCACTATAAACCTTGAATAATTTTGTGCCATAGCTCTAAAAACACTTACACTCTGATAATCTTGCAATTGTGTGGTTCAATAATGGTGAATTTTCAAGTTATACTATAGCATTAAGGTTAGATGAAGTGGCCCTGAACAACATTAATGTTTCTAATAGTCAATTTTCATGTCGTGCCTCAAATTTAAATTTTCTCCATTGATCACATAGCATCAGACGACCTTATTTGAAAATAGAAAAGTTACTTTAAAATTCTGAAAACCTTGTCATGCATCAAGCAGGTGCTTCCCCACTTTGCTTGAAGTTCAGTCATTTTTGTAATGTAGTGAAGTGTTGATCGTCGATCTTTTAAGTGCTAATAGTCGATCTTCCAAAGACTAACGATAACAAAAAATCATTATACTTTTCAAATAAAACTTAAAAAAAATAAATGGCCCCATTGGCACACTCATCTCCAGCCAAGCAGGTATATGTCATACTTTACCAATTTCTATGCTCCAATTCATCAAACTTTTCCACCCTGACCTGACTTGACAGTCTTTTTTACAACAGGTCCCACCTTGCCACATGGCATGTGGGTGCTTCACTACTTTTCTTAAAGTTTAGTCATTTTCATAATGTGGGTAAGTGCTTCTCATTGATCTTACCAAGATCAATGGTGTTATAAAATTGTATCCTTTTGAGACCTAGTCAACCAGACCAACCAATAAAATGCTTCCTTTTCTCACTAGCATATCTAATAACTGCCAATAGTATAGATTGAATCATAACTTTTAAAGACTACATCCATGACATCATCATATGCCACATGTCAATGAGGCACTTGCCTGCTTTAGTTAAATTCCTTGCATCTCCATGAAGTGGTGAAGCGCTAACTGTCAATCTTCCAAAGATCAATGGTTAAATGATGCAACTTCAAAAGGGAGCCCCACTACCTTGTTTTAACCAATGACATTGCAAAAAAATTAAATGTGCTCTGACAATTTTGCAAAAGCTCTGAAAATATCTAACAAAGTACTGACAAGCTTTGACAAGCTTTAGTCTTTGTGGCATGTTTAAGACCCACTGTCAGCAAGGGATATGTAGTGCAAAGGTGCTTGCTCACTTCACTTAAAAACCATGCATCTTCACATTGCAGGAATGCACTCACCATTGATCTTGGACAAATCGACGACTGATCCAAACAAATTGTCATAGTTAAGATGCTTCATAAAACACTTAAGAAAGATAATCGTGGTTAGGGCAAGCTTAACAATAAGAAGGTTTATTTCATGAAAGTAATAAAATAATTTTTGAAAATGAGAACTTAGGATAAAAGGATCCTGCGTAATTTTATTTAAAATATTACTTTTGATCTTTTTTTTGAGGGTTAGGGCAAAACAAACAAGGGCTTAACAAACTTTAGGAGATTTCATCTAGGGTTTTAGCTGAAACTCATAAATTTTAAAACACAACCCTAAGATTTCTTCACTATGAAGTACAACATATTATAAGTATTGAAAATTCAAGCTAATAGTTTGGGCCACATCACTTTTGTCTATTGCATCATCAAGACTTGCGGTGGTGTCATAGACAACACAACAGAGGGATCCTACTTATATGTTATATCTAGAATAGCCTTGAAAATAGGTTGTTTTATCTCATTACTAATTAACTAAACATTTAAAACCACTTTTCCCTCTACTCCCTTTACTTTAGAAGAACTAGATGCCATTATATAAATCTGGGGTTTACAAAATTCAAAATAGTGTAGCCTGGCACATGATAAATACCTTATAGATCTTGGTGAAATGGTGTTGAACAACCATTCAAATCTCTTGCAAATGCCTAGATGAAATTCTTTAGTTTTATATTAGCTCTTTTTCTTCTTTCTCAAATTCAAATTATGTTAAATGAGAATAAATCAATCAAATAACCCTTAAAACACTACAATTAATGCTAAGTGCTTACACAACTGTAATCTCACATTGAATGTCTTTCCACTTGATCACCATTATGAGCTCAGCCTTAAATAACCAATTTCATTAGCTTGACATCCAATAATATTTTACTCAACAACCATAAGATACTTTTCATGCTCGATAGTAACATGAAAAACTAATAGAACTTAAAGATTTTTCCTTGATTTCTAATAACACTTTGCATCTTTATTCATGCATATGTAATCTTTTCAAAATTAGATCCTTTGGAACTGATGTATGGTATAAATTTTTAGATATTAGTCCCACATACCTCTTGATTTCTTGGTTTGATAAGGTGTGATCACTTGACCCATCGGGTGAAGTGATCCCATCTGTACTTGATGTGCTGCAATCCTCCTTTCTCTTCCATGTCTTGTTCATCTCACCTCTGACATTTTCAAGATCTACCTTGCCTTTACCTTTGTTGAACTTAGAAATAGGTGCCTTTGACCTTGTTGAACAATATCAACTGATGTGACCAGTTTTCAAATAGCTAAAACATGTAGTTTGACTCAACTACCTTTTGTAATCACTTCTAAAGTGTGTTCTAATACAATTTTTAGGAAGATGTCCATACTCGTGACAGTAGTAACAACTATACCTTGTAGTATAATCCCAATTCTAAAATATTCCATTGTTCTTTACCTTTGTTTTCTTGTTTGATGACCACATGGGTTTGGATCTGCACTCAAAAGCTCTATGTCCATACTTCTGATAGTTATAACATTATCCTTCAAATCGTTGAGTGTTCATGGTCTTGGTTTTGCATTCATGTGCTTGATGACCTTATTTGTTGCACTTATGTTAGTGATCCATGCTCTTCTACTTAACATTCTAAATTATAGTCTTGCTCTTGCACACACTAGTGGTATGTGCTTTCTTACCACAATTATGACAAGTAGGTTTTGAGTTCTTACCTTTGTTACTTCTTTCTTCAACATTTTTGGATGATGCTCCTTCTTCAGTACTCGTGTATCCCAGTCTAGATGTATCATTGTTAGATCTAGGAGATCTCATTAATTGTTCAAAGTAATTGATAACTTCATTTGGTTTATTGAAACTTTCAACAAACTCCTTTTCCCTTTTTAGTTCATTGCTCACATGTTCATTCTGCAACTTTAGTGTTGTTATTTCAATGTCCTTGGCATTTAGTTCATGGTTTGCATTCATCATTTGACTCAAAGTTTCTAATTACATGTTAGCAATCCTAGTTACCTCTAATGATTTCTCCTCTAGTCTAGTGGTTAAAGCTTTTTTGTCATCTTCAATCATGAATTTTCCTTCCATAGCTTTCTTTTTCTGTTTAGTCACCTCACATAGTAATATGGGTTGGGATTCTTATTTTGTCTTAAGATTTTTGATCTCTTCAGCTATGGTCCTATTCTTTTCCATTAGATCTACAACTACTACATCATATTCATTGGAGTTTCTATTTGTAGATACCTTAGTAGTGTCCATCTATCGATATTTTGTGTCATTCTCCTCAATAGCAATTTCCTTCCTTCTCCTCAATGATTTCTTTAGATCTTCTCTTGCTTCATTCAAAAATTGTAGAATGAGATGTATTTCAATCTTTTGGTTCCCAATAATCTTTCCCAACTTGTAGACTTCCATTTCCAAGATCTTTCCTCAAAGATATAAAGCTTCACTTTCAGAGAACTAGGCTTTGATTCCAAATTTTGAAATTACAATAGGAAAGGTAAACTCTGAGAGGTGGGGGGTGAATCAGTGCTTTAAAATTTGACCCATAAAATATTCACCACAAAACCATCTCATACATTCAATAAGTAAACTCAAATATCATGTAAAGAATATACATCTAAAGCATGTACACAAGTAAGCATTCATACATATATGACACAAGATATGATTGACCAGAAACCCTCCAATAAGAAGGTAAAATTGGAGTGGGGATGACACCCATAAAAATTCACTACTGTAGTAATAAAGTGTATCCAATGAAGGTTACAATGTTTGATCATGAAACATGATCTACCCTGTGAAAGGTTTGCCCCGTTAAAGGCTTACAAAGATTGTTAGGTCTCACCTTGTTAAAGGATTACACCTTGTTAGAAGTGTGCCTGATTAAAGGGCTTCAACTCACAATTAAGCACCTTGTTAGAGGATTTCAATATAGCCTATTAGGACTTCTCTGTTAAGATATTTAACTAATTCACATGTTAGAATGTCTCAGCAATGATCCTATGATTAGCACTCTAATGCTTGATGATATATCACCTCTATTCTATTATGTACTTGATCCTTCTTGATCATATGTCTCTCTATTGTTCACTATTTCCTTCCTCTATTCTCCTTTAATTGATTCTACAATTCAATTCAAATCAAAATATCTTGGTCACCATGAATGTCCTAGTTTGCACATGGAAAACTCTCCTTGATCATTCTTTCATTCCCTTCTACTCTCATAAGAAGTTTAGGGTTTGTCCTCTTTACAAGACCTAGGTGACTTAGGGTTAGGTATAAATGAATGACTGTGAATCATCCATATTGTTGTTTAAACCTTCCCTTTACCTAATTGGATACATGTAATACATAGGGATTCCAACTTAAGATTTGTCCTTATCACCAAAATATCATAATTCAATCCTTAAGTTGGCCCAAAAATAGTTTATATAGTAGTTTGTGCCAATAAAAACAACTATAAAAAAGTTGTGTTACTCAACATATCAAGTCCCTGGTGCTTGACATCAATTGACTTCAATGCTATCACTCAACATCTAAATGACTCAATATGCACTACTTGGTCAGCTTCTGAATCACTCGGCACATATTGTCTTCTCAACACTTGAGTGACTTGGCATATGAGTGACTCAAAATTCACTATTTACTTGACATGTTCTAACTTATATGTTGTGATCAACATATGTTACTTGTTCAACATGACCTAAGTAAATGAATTAAGTGTACAGACACTCACAAGTCAAAACCACTATGAGATCAACTTCTCTTTTCCTCAAGTGATGTTTCACACAATTTGCTCCAATGTGCCCAAATTCTCCACAATAGTGGTATCTACACCATGTGTTGTAGTCCCATCCAAATATTTCTTTTACAATATGTTCTGATGGATTTAGTATCTTGATTTTTTATTCATAAGATTTGTGTCCTTTTTTCTTGCAATTGTGACATTTACCTTCAAACTTAGGTTTCTCCTTGCATTCACTTGCTCTATGGCCATCCTTATTGTAGTTGTAACATTTTTCATTGAATTTTTCTTCACCATTACTCCAAAATTTATTTGATGTATGACCTATCTTACCACAATTATTGCAAGTAGGTCTTTGATTATTTTGAGCTCCTTTCTTGGATGATTCACCTTCTTTCGTGTATCCTATTCCAAGGTAAAAGCACAAACCTGTGTCACCCTTTTGTAAAGGAAAAGGCTAACAAAAGTATAATTGTTCACCTTCAATGACATAAATCTAGTATTATTATTTAGAATTTGATAATGAAGTAAACTAATGAAATGTGTAGAAATGGATGAAGTTTAGGATTATAATTTTTAATAATTATTTGGAATAAGAATTGATATATTTTCCTAATTTTTATAGATAGTTTTTTAGTTGCTAAAAAATGCTAAAAATTAGGGGTCTAGTTCCCACCACAAAACTATATGAAAATAAACTTATTTCCCTTTGATCCCAGACTATGTCATAGATAACATATATAGCTAGAATAATCAAAAATAAAAATAGGCTTTAGACCTATATTTTATCTTTTAAAATAATTCAAATTTCATCTCACCTAAAATCGATAGTTTTCATCTCCCACCATAGTTTTCCAAACAAATCTATTCTAACCAAAAGAAAAATTATACATTCTATAAGAGGACTCTATCCTCTAGAACGTCATGTAATTTTTTATTTTTTTGATATCATTTAATATTTTTTCTTTCTCAAAATTGACATCTTTTTGAGTGTTAAAGTATGTGTTTATAGAATTTATAAATTAAAATATACTATATCTAATTAAAACACTATAAAATCTATATGAGATTATTCTTGATTTTGAGCTCTTTAAAATGGTGTTTATATGTTATTGAAAAATATCATAAAAAATAGTAAGAGTTATTGAAATGTCAGTTTTCTAAAATAATTTTATTTCTTTATTAATTGGATACAAACTAGTGTAAAACATGTATTTAATAGACATTTCCAATTGGAAAAAGTTTGAGACCATATATAACTTAGCTAGAATGAATTTATCTAGATCACATGTTTGAACAAAATTGATTTTTAGATAGAAATACTCAAATTCAGTCATTCTGATAAGTCAGCCTGAAAGGTGATAGAACTTTGTACTTTTACCCTCCAGCTTTTCCCTTTTGTCTAAACTAAAATTGTTCATTCAATTGATTCATGCTTTCATGAGATCTCACCATTCTTTCATTGTTTTTCTTTTCAATGTTCAGATCATTTTGTAGTCTTTCATTCTTTGATCTTAGATTCATGATTTCTTCATTTGTATTAGTAAGCTAATCAACAAAGTTTTCTTGCTGAAGGGATAGATGCTGAATTTCATTGTTGTTTTCTTCTATTTCTTCTTTCGCTTTGTCTTTTTCATCCATGACTTCACATAGTCTTACTGACTAGATTTCTTGTTCTTTTTTCAACTTTCCAACTTCTTCTTGAAGATTGGAATTCTTTTCTAATAGGTCTTTGATTGCTTCATTAGCTTCATCTGAATTTCTTTCTTGACAAATATCTTCAATTCTTTCTTCAGTGTAGAGATTTCCATTCATTTGTACTGCAAGATCTTTCCTTTTCAATTATTCAGAGAGTTGCTCCTTTTCTTTCTTTAGTTAACCAATGGCTAATTCCAAATCCAAATTTTCTTTGTTAATAGCCTTATCTAGCCTATATACCTCCATTGCCTCTAATCTTTGCTCAAGATGCTAAACTTTTTCTCCTGAGAACCACACTTCTCTAATACCAATTGTTGGAAATTTGAGGTAGGCAAGGTTACTGAGAGGGGAGGGGTGAATCAGGAACCAATAAAAGTTTAACTTATTTCACCAATTAGTCCTTCATTAATATTCTGATCTAATTGCATGCATGAAACAATGAAAGCAGTAAAACATTCATAACACTTTGACACATGATATGGTGATATAGAAACCTTCCAAATAGAAAGAAAAACTAGGGGGGGAGATGATACCCACAAGCTTTAGTACTACAGTATAAAGTTGGCCTATTAAAGCTTACAATTGATCACTTTTGATGATCTTCCCTCTTAGGAGCAATAAGGACTGCTAGGTCCACCTTGTTAAAAGATTTACAAAACATACAATGAAGTATACACTCAGTAAAGAGATTTGTCAAAGATTGTTAAGTCTACCCTATTAAAGGATTTGACTGATGCACCTGTTAGGATGAACTAGTGTCTAATCTTTGATCTACAAATTTGATTTGTTGGTTGAGATTCCTTTGAAATGTAAAGATCACCTTGTTGTGAGAGATAAACCTTTGTTGTTCCTTATACTACTTGCAGCCTTCTTAATTCACACTTCTGCTCTTTATATTCACCTCATACTTACTTATTTGGATATGATACAATTTATTACATATATACCAATATAAATCACAACTCATCAAAGTCAACTACAATATAGATTTTCATCAAGATCACAAAGTTGACCCAACTTTTGGCACTCAATTTTTGAAGAAAAACTTGGTGATGTTCTGATACTTGGTAACCATTGTCAACATTTGACGTCATCATGCACTCGATAGACATAGACACTCAGTTCATACTAATAAATTTCAAGTAGCTTAAAAATCATCACTTGCTTGACTTGGTGAACACTATAAAAATTAGCATATAAACTGAATCACTTGGTTGATGCTCCATGGCTCGATCAACACTAACACTATGAGCTCAGTATAAAATGAATCACTTGGTTGACACTCCTTGGCTCACTCAACACTAGATTCATATCATTGATACCGCGAGCTCAAGAGACATTGGAGAACACAGTTAACACTGTGCAACTAGTTAATAATATGAAGTTTGGTTAGCACTATCACTGATCAACTTGGTAGATACTGCTTGACATGAATTGAATGTAGATTCTAAAACTTGGTAGCAATTGTAGAACTCAATAGAAACTATATATAGACTGCCTTACTCGGTAGTAATTGTTGAGCTCGATAGTAGCTTAACCAATTGACTAAGTGTGAATCACTAATAAACAAACTTTGACCTTAATGTCAATAGGTACATACCCATACCATAACTCAAAAGGTGTAACATTTTTACCTTTCTTGCCTTATACTTGGTTCAAAGTATAGAATATAGAATGTTTTAGTTAACAATTCTCTCCATTATTTTCTGTGACACATTCTTCTCCATCATCAATGTTCTAGCACAATCCATGATTGATCTGTTTCTCCTTTCGGCTGTTCGATTTTATGGAGGGGTTTTGTTAGAAACAATAATTCACCAATATAATTAAGAGGGGGGGGGGTGGTGAATTAGTTATATGACAATTTAAACATTTAACCTCTTAAACAATCTTGACCATTCAAAGTAAACAACAACCATAAAGAGATGCACATAAACAATTACACTAGATATGTTAACTAGGGAAACCCTTGATTAGAGGGAAAATGTAATGCCCTGCCAAAGGATCCAAAGAATTAACGTAAAGTTTCACTAAGTTTGTTAGCATTTTTAAAAAAAAAAAAAAACATGAAAGTAACACCATTCATAACATAGTAGCGAAAGCAACAACATCATTTAACTGAAAATAAACATGAACATACAAACATAACATGTTACATTCTTAAGGATCTCTTAACGTTGAATAACATCTAAATCAACTAGTATTAATGATTCCATCTAATACTACATCCACATAAAATAATAATGAAAAATCCAACGTTCTTAAATTACATTTATGATTGCTCAATCATCCATTATACATGCCACAGGGTATGAAAGGCTTAAAAGAATATACATTCGTGTAAATAAAGTACATAATCATACTAACTCTAATCCATGATGCAATAACATAAATGAAACCACAAACCATACATGATACATCATCATTACCATAAATCATCAAACATAATTAACTAATTGCATGGTTCCTCCCAACCATAAATATCATCATTAGACCATCGTGGATCCTAGCCATCCCTCCGTGCGTAACATTCCAAATCACCGAAGAGATCATTGATATTAACATAGTAAGAATGTCACTCCTAAATCATACTACATCATATGCAGAAAGTAATCTAACATGCAAAGTAAAGCATAAGATAACATCATCTAACATATGCAAATCATCAATGTGAGGATACATGTCCACCATCATAATCCATGAAGATAGATGTCAACAAAGAATGCATCAGCCATGGTGTCTCAGACGGATCCCAAATGGTAAGAGTGAAAAAGCACTACCACCCTACCACGTGGAACCTAAATGGTCCAATCCCTCTGTGCTGAGGAGATAATCTCAAGTTCTAAACAGGCTATCAAATCACAAAGCACAAATACTCTCTAAGTCCAAGAATCCTAAAAGTATACTAACTCAAAGGTTCCAATCACAAAACAACATCTAATCCCAGAGGCACACAAAGACATGTAGGAAACCTACTATGCAAGCGGAAAAGTGTCATCGCACGGATCACGCTAGAGTTATCTTGGCAATCTCTCAATAGACCCCGGCCCCCTAGTGATCCCTGTGTGGCCACTAGTATCCTCTCATACTGACGAGGCATACTACAGAATGCAAGGTCACAACCAAGCATTCTCTCTACTCCCATCCTAGTCTGTACTAGCACTCGAGGCATGGGCGAGATCATACAATTATCTTATTAGGTTCATTTAATCCCCATTTAGTGTAAATGTTTTCACTTATTAAAACAACTTATAATGAGTTACCCTGGCAGCCACTTAGGGCTCCGACCCCCATTGTAAGCCACTTCCCGACACTACAAGTAGATAACCTACCCTAAGCTCATGGAATCATAAATCACAAAATCACCACAGTCCTATACAAGCGACTGGAAAAATACCAAAAGAATAATCCATAATAAGAGCATTAAATCTCCATGAGCACGTAAAAAGCATCCATAGATAATCATGACCACAACAGTTCTCTATTGGCAATTGAAGGTATCACTGATAATCACAATAATCATTGGTTCTTAATAAGCAACCAAAAATATCCCAAAATCATACTGGTCGAAGACTCCAAAATGGTTGAGTCAAAGCATGTCACAACATGACATCATCAAGAAATAAATCAACATTTCAGTCCCATCATGGTGACTGGAAAGTAATCCAAGGATAACTGATCGATGACTCAAAAATGGTTAAGTCAAGTGTCTCAGATACATATAACTCAGCTTCACTCAAGAAGACTGATGAGCAATACCAATAAGTAAATACAAACATCTGATAGAGCATACCATCACATTACCATGGTTGGTTTATAAAGAATCGAGATCAAAAGACATCATCATGACATCACAATCATAACCCTCGAGCCTTTGGTAGACGTCCTATAACTGGTCAACACTAGTCAACCCAAAAACCCAAAACAAGAAGCATAGAGAAAACACAATGCAAGCACATGTTTTTGGTTTGCTAAAATTACACAGTTGAATTGAGTATGGAGGTTTCAGTTTTTGTTTGCAAGTATACTTCAAGTATATAAGATTAGTCATTTGACCTACAAGTCAACCTGTTTGTTCCCTCGATAACATTATCCTTCCATTATTTAAAATTACATTCTAAGAATAACTAAAGGATAAATATTTACTCATTACACTAATCTTCATTGTCCCTTAATTAATATTATTCACTTTATTAATTAATCTGAATTAAATCAATTAATAATGAACATAGGTATGACTCTTTATCATTCTAACAATACTTAATTAAAACTCAACAAAATATTACTAAAATTTAGGTCTCTTAATTTAATCGTTATAATAATTAAATCATCACTAATAACCATTAAAATATCTAAAGTCATTATTCAAGTAATTAGAATAAGACTTATCAACTTCGATGTAAATACTTTACAACTTCGTTAAAAGAATCATATCAACTAAAACTCTATTACATAGCTTAATTATTAATTAAATTTAATTAATTAATTTAATTTAATTAACTTTAATTAATTAATTTAATTAATAATTACATAACCATACCAACAACCCAATGAATATCAGTTGATTAATAACTAACTATAATTTGTAAGTTAAAAGTCAACTATAATCCAATTCTTGAATATTAATAGTTCAATAATGACTTGTTATTATTTAATATCAAGTTATATTGGAAATCTTATTAATAAATCTATAATGACCACATTCGTCACTCTTTTCAATGAATACTAATATTTCTTTAACAAATTCATATTATCGATAATCATTTCAATTAAGACTCTATCGCATAACTTAATTATTAATATCATATCTAATAATTCAATGATTATTAACAAGCGAGAAGACTCTCTGCTACCCTGTGGATATCCCGTTTAAATAGTTGGATCAATTAAGTTTAACCCCCCATTTAATTTCGATCTCCAATAAATAACTTACCCATTGAATTCCAATAATCAATTAGCAATAATGATTGCATAATTCAAAAACTTCGATTTATAATATATACTAATGATTAACCTTAATTAAACTAAATTTAATTAAGTTAATTATTATATTCTAAATATATAAAACTATATTAATACCTCTCCTCTTTTAATAATAATTGACAATTTATTATTAGTACTTTTAAATCATTTATCATTTTCAATAAGTCGATTTACAATTTCGAGAACCCCAAAATAATTGGTAACTTAAAATCCCAATAACGTTATTTGAATAAATTTATTAAATCTAAATATAAAACAATATTATTTACTTAAAATTTAATTAACTTGAATATTCAAATTTCATATATATATATATATATCATATAATAATCAATGTATAAAAATTATTAATATAAAATTGAATTATAAAATTCGAATCATATTATTGCACTTTAAAAAAAAATGATTTATAAAGTTTTTCGTAGTGATTTATATCACTGTGGCGTTATAAGAAAAGGCATTGTGTGGCCCCGTACCCTGTCGCAGTACCTACAATAGCGGTACAAGCGACCGCTGGCCGCAGCCTTCAATGGAGATGGGGGTAGGGGGTGGGTTTAACCTACCCCTCCCCAATGTAATTATTATTTTATTTTATAAAATATTTACAAACATTTACAATATCAACTTCAAAACGTTTTTCAGTATGATTCAACTTCGGTTTCGAATTTTAATATATATTTCCCCACTGCGATTTAATATTCAATCTTTCAATATATATATATGTGTATGTATATATATGTGTGTGTGTGTGTGTGTGTGTGTGTGTGTGTATAGGC